>CAUYQG010085838.1:0-16235 GCA_963574415.1 Tarsius wallacei
ATAAAAAATAGGTTAAGATATTTTAGGGTTAAATAAGTAGTTTGATAAAGACAGAAGTTAGAATATTAATAATAAAATCGTAAGATAAGATAAAATAGTAAGATAAGAGATATATAATAGTATTAGTGATAGTTAAGAAAATATAGGAATATAAGGATAGAAATAAGGTTAGTAGAAATAAATATAGTAGTAAGTAAATTATATAAGATTTAATTTACCTACTACTTAAGGTTTAGTTTTATAAGGTAAGGATATTATAGGCCTATAATAGTAAATAGTTATAAGAAAGCTAGGAAGAAAACCAGGATGTTCACAAATGTTTGACTTAAGAAAAACACCATCTGTGGTTGAAATTGTTAAAGGTCAACTTTATTGTGAGTGCAAAAAGGATGTACGTGGGCGTTTGGTTAGCAACATAGGATACATTTGTGGGTGCAGGGCTGGGTGGAAAACCTATATAAGCATGTGAAAATTAAATAAAAATTGGCAGAGTCTTGAGCTCTCCCCAGGCAGAGGATTCCTGTCGTTTTCGTCTTTTCTTTTTCGCCGCTTCCCGATTCCCCCATCTCAAGCCCTGACTCTCTCCTGGAGCTGGACTCTGGCAACAGGCATGCGCCACCACCCTGGTTAATTTTTTGATTAATTGTAGAGATGAGGTCTCGCCAAGTTGCCCAGGCTGGTCTTGAACCTGTGGGCTCAGGCAGTTCTCTCACCTCAGGCTCCCAAAGTGCTGGGATTATAGACGTGAGCCACAGGGCCCAGCTGGAAGAATTTTCAATGACCCCCTTAAAGTCCAGATGATTCAGAGAACTAGAGATTTCATATCTTTTGCATTGAGAATCACCACTTTTAATTGTGTTTATTTTTTCTGGAGTCAGGGTCTACTTACCAGGCTCAGCATCACTTTTCTTCCAGCAGCAATAGACACAGCTCCCGATATACAGAACTGAAAATGGAAGAGTCTCCTCAGCCTTGGAAGCATGCATCAGTACATCTACCTACACTAAATATCATTAGAGCCCTAAAGTTATTAGGCCAGATCTAAGCAGCAAAATTCCAAGTGAAGCAATTAGTTTTTGAAAGAGAAGGCTAGAAGAAACATGTGCAGAATTCTACCACTGTGAAAGTTGAGCTATTCAATACACTCACAAATAAAGATCCCCATACAGGGTATCCTCCATGAATACTTGAGGGAAAACACCCATCATAAGGTTTGTAATCATTAACACTCATGTCTAACACCAATAGGCACACTTTCATCAGACAAATCAGGATCTGGGCCACCTGGGGAGTACAAAGAAGATGCTCTGAGTATGAAGCATAAAGGTTACCAGAAAGAAAACTCAGTGGTCTTTACACATAGCTATTTCTCATCCCTTGGTTTGGAAAAGGCCTCCTGAATGAAGCTCCTTGGAATCCATCATTTTTTATCAAGTCCAAGTCTGTTTATAAAGGGTTTATGACAATTTTGTTTTCCCACTCTCTAGCGAAATGCATTTTCCTTTCAGATTAAGCACCTCTGGTTTAAACAAAAACTTCCTGGAACTGTGAAGTTTGTAGAGGCCAGTTTAAACACAGTTAATCACACCTCAGGAACCACAAGGGACATTAATTCTTCTCTCTGAACATGAAGGGCTCTCAAAATATTTCAAAAGCAGGTGAAGTTTACTTACCCCCAGTATCTGGGGCTCTCCCTTCAGAAAAATCTTTATGTTGTCTGTCTGGTCTACTTGGACCATGCCTTTCTGAAGAGGATTCATGGCAAAACCATTGGAAACTGTTCCTTCTAGTGTTATAATGCAGTCTTTGGTTATGTAAAATATAAATGTGTGAGAACAAGTCCATTCTCAAACATCTTTATTTTAGACACGAAAATGACCTTTGAGAGAAAGAATATTAATTAGGCAGTTTGATATTACAGCCAGTTAAGTTACCTGAGCTATAAGTCTAGCAAAATACTGTATAACTTTGGTAAGTCTTTTTGTAACATCTCCCTGTCCCAGTTTTTAAAAATGGTAAAAATATCAGTCAGCATTTCTTTGTTTAAACCAAGATAAAAATTCACTTTATTCAATAAGTATTCTTTCATGGCTACCTAATGTTTCTCTTTCCTACAAACATAGTGATGAATTGCTAAAATCTCTGATGCTCCACACCAATTCAAAATGGCTTTTGAACCCTCTTCAATTTTCTACTATCCTTGAAAATAGATTTATTGTCTTGATGGCCCTGATTCTTTACCCTTTCCTGTATCCATACCATTGCCATGTGACTTTGCATCTGGTTCCATCAAAGGTAGACTCTATACTCCTGCCCCTGGAGCCTGATTTCAGTCATGTGTCTCACTTTGGCCAATGAGATACCAGCAAATATGTTCAAAGCACAGGCTGTTGAAGCCATACCATGGCTGATAAAACATACGTGGGCCATCTTACTTGAGGGTAAAATGTACCTGAAGCAAAGACAAGTCATCTCAGTCATCCCAGTTGAAATCAATCTTAATCAAATAGCAGTTATTGACCTTCATACATATGAATGAACCCAGTTAACTCCAGAATTGTTAGAAATATGCACAGTTACTGCTTTAAGTTTGGGGAAGGTATGTTTGCTAACCATTACTGTGGTAATAGATAACTAATGCACCCTTGCGTATGCAGCCTAATATACCTTACCTCAGTTCTAATGTAACTTAAAATGGGTTTGCTTTGTCCATATTTCCCAGTTTCTGTCTTGTTCTTTAGTCCTAAAAAAAAAACTGGTTATTTCTGCATATTGTCTCACATGAACAGAAATAATTATAAATAGAGCCAAAAAATAATTTCACCACCTCTCTCTAAGAAACAGAATGCTGGCAAAGCTTTGATAACCATCTGTTAAGTGGGAAGGGTTCAGTTCTAATCAAAACATCCTGAAGACAAAACTTAAACTTGGGACCTTGGGTTACATTGGGTCCTACGTAATCTTTGTGTATGCGTAAAGGCCCCAGTAGTATGAGGCAATGTCAAAACATGTTAGTATAAGGATGTGTATTTTTATCAGTAGACAGGTACAAAGGATCAGCCATGAAAGTTTCCTTGATGATTAGTGAGGTTGAACATTTATTTCTTCATGTGTCTGTTGATGCTATCTGTTAAGCTGGTGACTCTTCAGCTCCACGCTCAACCACCTTACTTGGACATTTCAAGCTCAGCATGTCTAAAACGTAATTCCTGGTCTCCCCAAATAAACCTGCTCTGTCCACTGCTTTTCACATTTTGCTCAATGGCAACTTCATCCTTCTATTTCTCCAGACTGAAAGTCACAGCAGTGTCCTTGAATCTCCTCTCCTGTGGCCCTGATCCAGTTCATCAGCAAAGCCTATGCACTCTACTTTGAAAGTGCATTTGAGATCTGACCACTTCTCACATCTCCAGCCACCACCATGATCATCTCTCCCTGGATTATTGCAGCAGATTCCTAACTGGTCTCTTCGCATCCGCCCTTGTCCCTTTCAGGCTGTTCCCAAGTCAGCCACCAGAGTACTCCTGTTAAAACCTTGGGCAGCTGCATCCTTCCTGCTCAGAACTCTCCAGTGGCTTCCATCTCTTCACTTGAAGGCCAGGGTCTTTACAGTGACCTCCTAGGGCCTCCATCCTCTGGCTACCTCCTGCCCGCCTCCTTTCTTCCTACTCACCCGGGCCAACCGCACTGCCCTCCTTTCCCCGTGCAGGAGTGTGACTGGCCTGCCCCCTCCCTCAGGTCCTTCGTATGGGAGGAGGGGAAGGGTGCAAAAAACTCCAGGATTTTTTTAAAATAAAAAGTTGTGTATTCTTACATGTTTAAACTTCAGTCATCTTCGAAGTACTTGCCATTTAATGCAATGCACCTGTTGAAATGCTTTTTCTACTGCTCAAAACAGTTTTTGAACTCCGGTTCTGATGCCTTTTAGTGCTTCTGCTGTTTTTTGTTTCACCTCTTCCACATTGGCAATACATTTCCCTTTGAGGACTGTCTTCATCTGGGAAACAAACAAACAAAAAAGCCATTCTTGGTAAGATCGGGTCAACAGAGAGGGTGAGTCATGAGGGTCATGCTATTTTTGGTCAAAAACTGTTGAACACTTAACCTGGTGTGGGCAGGAGTGCTCATAAATCACCCATCATGAAATGGGCAAATGTGCTGAATGAATCTCACAACTGGGTGCGGTGAATCACTCCTCTAATCCCAGCACTTTGGGAGGTAGTGGTGAGACAATTGTCTAAGTTCAGGGGTTTGAGACCAGCCTGAGCAACTCGATAAGACCTCGTCTCTACAATAAATCAAAAAATTAGTTGGGTATGGTGGCATGCACCTGTAGTTCCAGTTACTGGGGAGGCTGAGGCAGAAGGAGCGCATGAGCCCAGCAGGTTGAGGCTGCGGTGGCTGTGAGCATGCCACTGCACTCCAGCCTGGGTGACAGAGTGAGACTCCAACTCAAAAAAAAGAAAAAGAAAAAGGCTCTCCCAAAAAATTTACTGAAGCTGAATGCAGTCTCTCACAACAACGCTAGCTGGTACTGTGATGCCGATGGGTCCCTAGAACACTTACCTAGTGGGGGAAGCCTGTGCTACAAGGGGCCCGCCTTCGAAAGGTGGTTCTGTTTTGGGGGTGCCCCCTTGTAGATGCTCTTTCCTCTGTTTGGAGCATTCTTCCCCCTCCGATCTGGGGTTTGCTTCCCAACCTCCTTCACCGTTTGCTGGTGTCAGCTGCTTAGGGAGGCCTTGCTTTCACCTTCCCCCCATTTCCCTCCTCCCTCTTCTGTACTTTATTTTTCTTCACGGCACACATTACCTTCCGACGTACCATATCCGATATTTGCTCGATTAATAGTCTTCCCTCTTAGGCTGTGAGCTCCCTGCAAGCAGGGATTTTGTCTCTTTGTTCTTAGCTGAAGCTCCAGTGCTCAGAGCGTGCCTCAATCAACATTCATCAAATGAACAGATTAAAATGTATGGAGCAGAGTGACAACATAATCTGGGTTAGGTTTTTCTTAACATTGACTTGTGTAGATATCTAATGACCTACAGTAAAGCATGCATATCTTTAGTGCTACAGTTTGGAGAATTGTGACAAACACGTACAGTTGTGTAACCCATGCCCCTGTCCTGATGCAGAACCTTTCCATCACTCTCAAAGCTTCCTTGTGCCCCTTGCCTGTTAATCCCACTCTCCTTGCCTCTATCCAGAGGCAGCTACTGTTCTGATTTCTTTCATATCGATTAGTTTTGCCCAGTCTAGAAAGTCACGTAAATGGAACCATTCCATGTGAACTACCTATATGTGTATGTTTATTTCAGTATGAGCTCTGTGTCTGATTGCTTTTGCTGACCATGATGTTGTTGAGATTCTTTAAGTTATGTGTATTGGTAGTCCTTTTTAACTGCTGAGTAGCATTCCATTGTATGACTATGCCTCAGTTTATCCATTCTCCTGCTCACGAACATTGGATTGTTTTCATATTTTGGCTATTGGGACTAAACATTCATGGTCAAGTCTTTTTGTGGATATTTGTTTTCATTTATCTTGGGTAAATGCCCAGGAATGGAATTGCTGGGTCACAGGGTAGATGATGTTTAGTTTTAGGAGAAGCTGCCAAGCTGTTTTCTGAAGTAGTTGTACTTTGCATTCCCACCAGCAAGATCTGAACGTTCCAGTTGCTCTGTTTCCCTGCCAACTTTTTGATTTATGTTTTGACAGATTCATTCTTGCTGTTGTTTGGAGAACTGGCCCTGTATTTCACTGTGCAGGCTCATTCAGAAATGGTGTTGGGAGGGGTAGGAATGCCTAAGGGGAAGCTCTCTGAGTCAGGTGGGGCACATGGACGGTCCTTGGGCCTATGTATTATCGAACACTTAGGAAACACATTGCTCTCCAAGGGCTCTGACCTCTCTCTTCCCTAGAGAGGTTTGTGCTTGGTTTTGCATAGGGCCTACTTCAGGTGGGGACACAGATCTCTGCTCACACCACTTTCTGCCAGGTGATCTGAGGATGTGTTCTTGGAGAATCAGCCAAAGGTCAAGGTTGTAGTGCTGTTGCATTTTCCACAGTCGGAGCCCTGAAGTTGGTTTGGGGAGCTGAGAAAACAGCAAGAGAAGAATGGGCAGCTGTGGAGAAACTTGCTAGAGCTGGCTGGGAGGCTGCGTGCCCGGCATTGTCTTTGGGCAAGGGTGATCCCCCAAATGTGTGAGGCATTGCAGGAGACATCCATTTCCCAGCTCAAAACTGGAGCTGCTGTTCTGCTTGCAGAAGCCTCCACATGGAGACTGGTCCCAAGTTATATATTGGAATGCGGCTTGGGATCCAGAACTCACTTGCTGGGTGTTGGAGGGATCAGTGCTGACACTTTTCCCTGGGAATGCTTTGTTCTAAAGAAATAGGGGTGGGCATTTAGCACAAAGAAATCAGCTACTAAGGTGATGGTAAACTCAGGCCGAGTCTTGTTCCTTGGCTCCCATGGTTTTCCCATGCAGGCCATTACTACTTGTCATTTTTGCCTGGTTAAAATGCAGTTGCTCACTCAAGATTTTCTGTATTTTCTCCTCCTGAGCCACACCATGTAGCTTGGGTAGACCTAGAGTTTCCTGTGCTTCTGTAGCAGTGTATGTGCAGGTCCCTTGGGTGTCTCTCATCCATTCCACACTGCTTTGTGAGCCTGTGTAGGAGAGTTTTCCTGACCGTGGTCCCAGATTCAAGGTATTTGTTACTGTAGCTCTGTGTTCAGTTCAGCCCTTGTGCCAAGCCTTGGGGCATGAGCTGTGAATAAGTTGTGAACAAAGCCTGCCTCACGGAACTTACAGTTCAGTGGGAAAGGGAGAGATTATGTTATTGGAAGCACAATGAGTGAAGCTTGTGAAAGTGGCAGTCAGGTTGCCAGTGGAGCATATTGCAAGGGGGCCAAATGTGGCTTAGCAGTGAGGGAAGGTTGTCTTGAGGCTTGGTCTTTAAAGGCTTAAAGGGCAAATAGACATCACCCAGGCACAGGGAGGGGGTGTCTGAAAGCCCAGCACTGAGGGAAGTCTGAGTAGAGCGGGAAGAAGAGCTCAAGGTGAGGCAGAGAGGCAGGGGCCGGGTGAGCCAGGCTGCAGATCCTGGACTTTTATTCCAAGGACAAGTTGTTGATAGGGGCTGAAGGTGTGTGCTGAGGCGGGCATAGGGAGTGGTCACATTGGTATTTTTGAAGACTCACTCCAGCTGCACTGTGGAGATTCGATTAGAGATGAGGGGGCTGTCATAAGATGGAAGCCAAGGGGCCAGTTTGGAGGGTGTTGCCCGGGCATAAGATGACCACGACTTGGATTTAGAATGGAGTGAGTGAGGTAGGATGGAGAGAATGGGCGGGTTTGAACGAAGTGGGTCAGACAGGCTTTGAAGTAGGGGGGCAGGACAGGAGCAGGAATCGGGCGTAGCTTAGTTTTAATTTCGTGGGAGTCAGAAAAGGGAAGCAGCTTCATAACTGGCTACTTTGCTGATTGCAGCAGTGAAAGTTTCTTTATGTGGAAGCTTAGAGACCCTGAAATTTCACTGTGATTCACTGGGGGTCTTCAAAACCAGAAGATGCCCCCAGAGATGGCAGGGGAGGGAGGTGAAAAGGAGACTGAGTGACTGCTCCATGAGGGACTGCCCTCACGGTGTCTCGCAGGGGCTGGTGGAGGGTGAAAGGCAGCACAGAGCTGGCCTGTGAGACCTGAAACCCTTCCCATGGGCTCCTGCCAAGTACATGTGTGGGGGCCGAGGGTGCTTTGCTGCAAAACTGGTGGGGACAGTAGGAAGAGCAGCTTGGGTATGAACCTGAGAAGAGGGACTTGGAGACCTAACGGGCAGTCTGTCTGCACCTGTGTCGTGGGAGAAGCAATCAGATTTTGCTAGGGGGAAAGGAGCCGAATGGTGCCCACTCTCACTGTTCCCGCCGGAAGTGGTCCGCCTCTTGCCTGGCGAAGCCCGACTCTTCCAGCCTTGCTCTCACACCAACTCTCTGTGTCTTCTGGCCACAGGAATCGGATTCAAGTACGTGGCTCTGGGAGACCTCATCATCCTCATCACTTTTGGCCCGCTGGCTGTGATGTTTGCCTACGCCGTCCAGGTGGGGTCCCTGGCCATCTTCCCGCTGGTCTATGCCATCCCCCTCGCCCTCAGCACCGAGGCCATTCTGCATTCCAACAACACCAGGGACATGGAGTCTGACCAGGAGGCTGGCATTGTCACGCTGGCCATCCTCATCGGCCCCACCTTCTCCTACATCCTCTACAACACGCTGCTCTTCCTGCCCTACCTGGCCTTCAGCATCCTGGCCATGCACTGCAGCATCAGCCTGGCGCTGCCCCTGCTCACCGTTCCCATGGCCTTCTCCCTCGAGAGACAGTTCCGAAGCCAGGCTTTCAACAAACTGCCCCAGAGGACTGCCAAGCTCAACCTCCTGTTGGGACTTTTCTACGTCTTTGGCATCATTCTGGCACCAGCGGGCAGTCTGCCCAAACTTTAAGGGGACCGTGGTCCACAAAACGGGTGCCCCTTTCTTAGGACGTGTTGGTGTCTCGAGAAGAGAATGTGATTGGCAGTGAAGGCACGAAGCACAGGTGTGAACTCCTGCCTTTTAGGAATTATTATTCTATTCTTAAAGAGAATTCTGTTGTTTTCTGTTTGTTTTTGTTTTTTCTATTTTATGGGGAATTTGAAAACCACTCTGATATCAGGAGGTGAATTAGACACGTGGTCCTTGTCTTACTTATAATTTCCACTAGAGGGTGGTGTTAGGTCACTTTGAAATGGATTCAACCCAGTTTCTCCTTTTTCCATACAGAGCGTCCCAAGACCTTATGAAGGAGTTGCCCAGTTTGGCGTCCCCTCCTGAAGGGGCCACAGTAACTAGGCAAAGTATCATCCTGTTATCTCGGTCTTGCAGGGTATGGTAATGACGGGTGTCAGCCTCGTTAACGCAAGGCACCTGTCTCTGGCTCTTAGCACTGGTCACCTGAGACGCTGTCGGAGAGTCTCTCATTAACAGCCTCCGCAGCTCCCGGCTTTTTGCCTAAATTGTGATTCAGAGGCTTTTGTCCTTCTTCCCTCCACTCACTTACTGCCACAGTTGGGGAAGGTGTCAGATCACCCTGCAGTGAGACGATCAAACTGGGGACTGGGAAGAAAAAAACCCACCCTTGGAGGCGACTGAGAAAATCACTCTGCTTTTGGAGAGAAATTAGCAGGTTGTCTGTTTTTCCTTTGTTGAATCCACTAGAATGATGGGAAGGTTTCGCAGCCCTTTCCATAAAGATCAGGAACCCCAGCATTGAAGAGGTACTGCCATCCTCATCAGTACACAAAGTCCACAGGGCCACTCCCTCCCGATTGCCCCTCCTGATGCTTCCCCACACCCACCCTCCATCTCCATCTCGTTCCCATCTGTGTGTTTCCCATCTGTGGAGCCAGACTGTTTGGGCAACAGCTTAGCAACGGAGTCAGGGACAGCTGCCACTTTCCACAGAGCTGCAGGATGAGCAGAGCAGGGACCCAGTGAATGTCCAAGCCAATGGACACAGAGTCCCGAGCCCTCTTCCGCCTTCACAGTTCAGTGAAGGAACTGTGTCTTCATCCGTGCAGCACTGACCCTGCCTCTCCCCTCGTGGGAAGGTGGCTGAGGGAGGTCACAGTAGGGTGGGTGAGGGAAAGTGTCATTTCTGAGCTAGAATTGCTCAGTTGCATTTGGTCTGGGACTGGAATAGATTGCAACTGTCCTCGTTGCTTTTCGTTGTGAGTATGGCTGTTCTGGTGGGCGTGCGAGGTCTTGACCTGCAGAAAATGACGTAAGGACTGGTTCTTAATTCTCCAGATTAGGCTAATTGTGATTTGGCTTCTTGAATTGGAATCGATCAGCTTACTTGGAAAAAATGTATTTGGAAATTGCAGAAGTTCCTGTAAGTTAAAGGTGGTCTGTCTGCCAAAGAACCAGAATCTTGGGACAGTGGGTAGAGCCCGGGCACCAGGGCAGGAAGGGTGCCCCGTCTTGCCTGCCCTTCTTCCCAGCACCGTTTTTGTTTTGCACCAGGACTGTGGCATTTTGGTGCTCACAGGGGTTTTGCTTTCAGCAAAGCTCTTCTGACCTCTCCTCAGAGCAGATCATTCACAAAGGGCCTACCCCGAGGCTAGAGGACTGAGGCCTCCTGCATCCCCATCAGGCCTGCCTTTGTGGCCATGCCCATGGGGCTGTCAGATGCTGCACTGTGCCCTGGTGCAGATTTTAATGCACATTTTTATATACGAATGTTCCCAAAAGCCAAGTTTGGCACTAGGTTTTATATATAGGTCACCATAATTTGTATTATGCCCCCGATTCAGTGAAAATTTTCTGTAGACATATTAATTAAAAAAAGAAGAAAGAAAGATCAGTGGTCTGGCTTCCTGTTTTTCTTTGCTTTCCTTCTACTTTTCTTATTGTCTGATTGTGAACTTTGATTTGCCAATCTCAGGGAGACCAGGGCAGGTAGGGGAGGGGCAGATGGCCTTTGGTGATGAATTTGGATAGAGGTCGACCAGATCCAGTGAGCCCTTAGAAAAGGCAGTGGGGATTGCTTGGAGCTAGTGAGGATTTGCCAAGAGGCAGTCGGCAGGCAGGCCTGATCAGCCTTAGTTCATTTTTCTTCTTTCGTGATGGGGTCACTGTGTTGATAGCTGGAGAACACGTAGTAGATTGAGTACGTTTGGGTTTCAGCTAGGCATTTGACAGTGTAGTCTGTGAACAAGGCAGAGATGTGTGGGATGGATAGCAGTGTAGTCAGATAAATTCCTGGGGGACTGAACAAGCGGCAGGAGAGAGCTGTCCCTGTCAGATGAGAAGGGAGCCTTCAGCAGCACGTACAAGCCCTGCCCTCTGCCCTCTGCCCAGCTGGATTCAACACCTGTTATTAATGACTCAAACAAGGCAGCCACAATTGCAGGTTTCATGAACCTTGGAGGAAGAGCTTACAAAATGACTGACAATTAGGATCCTCATAAATCAAAAGGCTGCTTTGTTGGGTCAAATGGAAATACAAAGCAACATACTGGGGTCCCAGATATCCACAGCATCAGCTTCAGGAAGGGGAACCCAGGGTGTGACAGCCTTGGAGATGTGGTTTTATCAGTGACTGGGATCCCACATCACTTGTGTTCATTCCTTTGAGTCAGGTTTATTCTGTTCCGTGGCTTGGTAGCTGGAAATTCAACCCTAGTCACCTCTTGAGACCCTTCCCATCCGTCCAGGATCATCCAGGACTCCTGGGCCTCTGTGGGGCCAGAGCCGGGGATCTTTTGCCCACCATCTGTAAGTCACCTCTCTACCACCTGATGCTGGGTTTAGCTATGGAATCTACCCTTATCTTGGGCACTGTTCCCCCAGATGGGTTCAGAAGGCCCCTTCCACTGACAAGGACTGTGGGCCTGCAGGGCACTGGTCCCTGCCAGCCCATTTCCAATTTCTCCCAGCCTTGGGGCACTACCATTCTCCCCACAACCTACCCCACCCACTTCCCCTACTCAAAGAACTTTTGCACTAAGTCCTACCCAGGGGACATTTAGAAGCTCAGTGCTGGCTTCTTTTGCAGTTGGGTGGGGAAAGATGTGAATATATACATCATGTGTTGTCTTACTAACCTCCTGTGGCCCTGTCTTAAAACCAACACCTGAGCCTGTGACCTGGCCGGAAGCTCAGCCTGAGTCAGTAATGAGCTCCAACTTCTAGGACAGTTAATGTGATCCAAGGTGGAATTAATAGGAGATCAGTGCCCGGAACAAGGAAGGCGAAGTCCTGCCTGACCTCATGTTGGTCGTTCTCCATGTGGTAGGCTGGGGCCAGTCCTGGGTACCTTCTTTGCTTCTTTCTAGTTAGAGTCAGTGTGGTGAGAAATCACAAACGTGCTGTGGGTATGCTGTACCTGGACCTCAGCAAGGCAACCGATGGAATGCTGTGAGTTGTGGAGTGGATGGAAACAGGTAGAGGAGCGTTCATTCTTTGTGCGCGTGTGTGCGTACACATAAGTGTTTGCATTGGTAACAGCTGTGGCAGAGATGTTTGTTTCTCAGTGTGGGAACCACATTTTGAGGATGTTATTGCCAAACTGGATCTTGTCTAAAAAGCAGTTGGCAGATTGGTGAGGGCACACGGAACCACATCAGCATGGCAAGGAGTCACAGGAGGACTGTCTTGGGGAAGAGGGATCAGGCTGCTGCTTCTGTGTGTAGATTCAAAGGGTAAAGCCAGGACCAATGGGTGGAAGTCATGTGGCCTCAAGTTTAACCTTTCAGATCAGGAAGTGCTCCCTAGCTATCAGAGGAATCATCAGGTGGGACGTTCAAAACATCCCAGGGGGGCAGGGGTGAGCTCCCTGTGACTAGGGCCATTCAAGTGAAAGGATGAGTCCTTGTTGGGGACATAGCTGTGAAGAGTCCCATCAGAGAGGGGTTGGATGAGAAGACTTCTAGGGTCATCCAATCCTGCGATGCAGTTGTCGTGTTATTATGGGATAGCCTTTCAGACCTGCCCAGGGGTTGGCAGGACAGAGTACAAGACCCATGTTGACATGTCTCCTTGATGTCAGATTGTTGTCTACCTACCCAACTTAACAGGCACAGCTGTGATTGATAGTCCTTTTTTAAAAAGATTATATATAGATGCACATACACCAACACGTGCACACAGTTGATTTCACCCTCGAAAGCCCTTGAAGTGAGGCGGGTGACAGCTCCTTCCCTCTGAGCCCTGCGGACCACTCTGCTGCTAATGGACTGTCAGCCTCTTTCATTACGGGCTCCCGACTGCAGCCTGGTGTAAAGCAAGTGCCTCTGGCAAGAACCTGGCACTTGGGTCTCAGCCAGTTGACATTTGTGATTTGCCCTTCTTCAAATTGGGACAGGCCTCCCACGGCGAGTGACTGAGCTGACGAGGAGCGGCGGTGCAAACAGAGTCAGGCCCCTGTCTGAGGAGGTGGCAGAGGCCGAGCCGGGCTTGGAGGAGGCTTGCAGACTGCCTCCTGGGGTGGGGGAGGGCTGTAATTGCACGGCATAGACCGCCTCAGAAGATGTGGGCGCTTGGGGAGGAGCAGGGAGGGCCTGGGTCACATGCTCCCGACCCGTCTCGGCACTAGCACAGTGCCTGGTACAACGGAGCAGGCGCTTGGTAACTGGTCGTTGAATGACTGAGTTATGTGGAGGGGTGGCTGGGCCCCTCTAGGACTGGTCAACAGGTGTAAGAGTTTGTACGGCGGCATCCCATCAGCTGGCAGGCCCAGAGCAGTAAGGACAGGCGAGTTCCGTGTGGGGTTGGGCGGGCAAGGGAACTGTGGCAGTAACTCTGCAGAGCGTTGAAGATCCAGCTCACTTTCCTGGCACGTGGGAGTCTCCAAATAAATAAGTGTCGGTGGCTGGCTGAGTGAATGGCAGTAGTAAGGCTGTCATTTGACGCCTGCGCACTGTGGGCCGGGCACTGCTGTGATCTTTTAATGCTCATAACAGCCCCACACGTGGGTGTTGAGGTCTCTTTTTACAAGAAAGGAAACTGAGGCTCAGGGAGATTATTAAGCTTGTCTAGGGTCACCCTGCTAGTAAGTGACAGAACCAAGATTCAAGATTCAGACTGTGATCTCTTTTGGCACAAGTTCTCTTCACCTCCATGTGCCCTGCAGCCCTGAGTGGAAGGGCCTTCATACACTGGTCTGCCCTTAGGAGTGGAAGGGTGCCAAAGGGGAGACCAGGCTGATGGTGGTGGGGGTGCCTGGCAGGGGCCTTCAGAAGGGTCAGAGGCCAGCACAGCCATTACAGCCACCCCAAGGCTCTTGGGCGGGGGCTGCTAGCCTTGCCCTCAAGTGTGTGGGTGGTGGGGCCAGCTCTGGGCTCTCAGAGGTGGTCCAGGGCCCGGCCTGGGGAGGGGGTTCCCATGAGGGGATGGCCGCCTCCTGGCTGGAGTGTGTCCAGGCGGGAAGCTGAGGGCCTGAGGCCTGGGGGAAGGAGTGCATGGAGAGAGAGGAGGCGCCAGGGGCCTGAGGCCTAGTGGAAGAGACAAGCGCATGGAGAGAGGGGAGGTGCCGAGGGCCCTGGGTGCTGCCCCCGTCGTGGCACTGGTCTGCTGCACTCTTGTCTCCAAGGGCCAAATTCTCGAGTCCAAGTCTGCCCGAGCCGCGGTGATGGCGAGTGGCTACTGCCCACCCATCGTGACAGACAGTGAGGTTCAATCCCCGCTTAGGTATATGCTCCTGCCTCCCACCTGTCTGCCTTCCTTTTTCTCTCCTCTTCCTGTCCCCATCCTGCCGCCAGAGCAGAGTGCCTCCATCAGGAGCCTGGGAGCAGCAGCCCAGGCTCCTGGAAACTGTCCTGTGACCTGCCTCCTGGGAGTGTGGCTGACTATGGGGGTACAGAGGAGAGTCCCTCTTCAGGGCGGGCAGCACCTGGAGCTGATAGTTATGTCCATGTTCGGGACACAGGAGACTCACGCTTTGGGTTCAGTGCTTCTGTGAAGGGAGAGGAGGCTGACACATGTCACCTGTAGAATGGACAACTGCCACAGAACATTGAGGGTGTGAGGGGGCTGCTGGATGGAGTTATCAGGAAGGCTTCTAGGAAGAGGTGACGAGTGATGGTCAAGGTTTCTAGGAAAATGTGACCATGGGAGGTGATTGTTCCTGGGAAACAAGGTATTGGTGGGCGGCAGTTCCCACCAGCTCAAGAAAGCCCCTGATTGCTGCCTGAGAGAGTAGGTCTGCGAAGTCTCCCTTAATCAACCCTTTTGGCTGCATAGCCAGACAACTTGGGTGGTGAGGCAGGTGTGCCGAGGGCGCTCTGACCACCACCAAGGCCTTCTGGAGAATGAAAACCCTGACACCTCCTTGCTGAGAAACAAAGGGGGGGGGGCGGGCTGAGGAGGGGGGGCGTTTAGCCACCCAAAGCTGTCAGTGCCTGGTCAAGACAGATGGCCTGAGAGACTAGGCCCAGAAAAGCATCTCATGACGCAGGGATACTGAGCCCGGGTCTCCAATGCATCAGAAGAGTCCCTTATCCCTGAGGCCAAAGGATGCCAGGTAGAGGAGCTCAGATTCAGGGGAGGTGCTGAGGGGGTCAGAGATCACAACTGCCCCAGCTGGGAGGGCCTTCCAGTGACGGCCTTCCAGAGACAAGAGTGCAGCAGACCAGTGCCACGACGGGGGCAGCACCTGGGGCCCTCGGCACCTCCCCTCTCTCCACGCACTTGTCTCTTCCACTAGGCCTCAGAGGCTTTCACAGGACCTTAATGTGAACCTGCTCGGCCCCAGGAGGACTCAAGGTCAGGGTCAACAAGGCATACCCCTGCCCTTTGAGGACAGGCAGTGAGAGAGTGAAGAGAGTGGACATAAGCATGTTATCCTGATGCCACCCCGAGTGTCGCAACAAGGGCACGAAAGGCTGTGAGGGACTGAGAGCAGAAGAGATCAATGTCTTCACGCCCTACTGTTCCAGAGCCTAGTCTGGTCACTGCCTACAACTAGGGCCTCTGTCTCGACCTCTGGCACCATCTGCAGGTGGCCACAAGACCAGTCACGCTGTGTTGAACAAGTATTGTGGGACAGGCACTTGGTTAGGCTCTGGGAGGTATAATGGTGAGTAAGACCTGGTCCCTGTCCTCAGGAAACTTACAGTCTCAGAGGAAAGACAGGCAGACAGGTGCTCGTAGCACTCACGGAGCTTAGTTGGTGAAGTGCAAGGCACTGAGGCTTTGGAGTCTGACAGCATAGGATGGGCATAAGTCCTGGCTGTGTCACTCACCCTCGACGCCCCCATACAAGCTGGGCAACTGCTGGACTTCCGGTGCGATAGCGTTTGCCTTGCGGGATCGTTTTGAGGTTTGAATGGGGTAGTGCTCATAGATGGTGCCTGGTATGCAGTAGGTACTTCATAAAGTGAGTGTGCTTCCCTTTTATTATTATTATTATTATTATTATTTTTTTTTTTTTTTTGAGTTGGAGTCCCACTCTGTCGCCCAGACTGGAGTGCAGTGGCCGCTCCCGGCCACCGCAGCCTCGACCTGCTGGGCTCCGGCGATCCTTCCGCTCAGCCTTCCGAGTAGCCGAAATTACAGGCACGCGCTACCACGCCCGGCTGATTTTTTGATTTATTGTAGAGATGAGGTCTCGCCTGCCCAGGCGGGTCTCGAACCCGCGGGCTCAGGCAATCCACTCACCTCAGCCTCCCAAGGCGCGGGATTACAGGCTGAGCCACCGAGC
>CAUYQG010085840.1:0-12715 GCA_963574415.1 Tarsius wallacei
TGCTGGGCTCCGGCGATCCTTCCACCTCAGCCTTCCAAGTAGCTGGAACTACAGGCGCGCGCTACCACGCCCGGCTGATTTTTTGATTTATTGTAGAGATGAGGTTTCGCCTGCCCAGGCGGGTCTCGAACCCGTGGGCTCAGGCAATCCACTCACGTCAGCCTCCCAAGGCGCGGGATTACAGGCTGAGCCACTGAGCCCGGTTTACTGTGGTATTTTAAAGTTCCTTATACATTCTGCACACAAGTCTTTTGTCCAATGTGTGCTTTGCAAATATTGTCTTACAGTCTGTAATTTGTATTTTCAGCCTACAACAGAGTCTGTTGAAAAACAATAGTTTTAAATGTCAATAAAATAAAGTTTATTTTTTTCTGTTATGGATTGCACCTTTGGGGTTATTATGTCTCAGAACGTTTCATATATATATATATAGTTAGATAGATATGTGTGTGTGTGTGCGTGTGTGCGCGCACACATATATTCTGAAGGTCTTGTCATTTTTTATAAATGTGTGTTTTTATATTTTGGCATTGATATGATTATAATTTGTAATAAGTTATGTTGATAAAGCGGATTATACTTTTTTGATTTTTTAATATTTAACCATCTTTGCATATCTTAAATTAAGCCCACTCGGCTAATGAATATAATCCTTTTGGTACATTATTGAGTTCAGTTTTATAATATTTTGTTGATGATTATTACATTTAAGTTCATGAAAAATATCAGTTTATAGTTTTTTTGCATTGTACTATTTTTGCTTGGTTTTCATTTCAAGTATTTGGCAAGTATACTGCCCTTATGAACTATGTTGCCTCCCTCTCTATTTTCTAAAAAAGATTATGAAAAATTGCTGTTACATATTATTTAAATGTTTGGTCCATTTTCTAGTGAAGCAGTAGGCTTGAAGATTTTTCTTTTTGGAGGAAGTAAGTTAATTACAGGTTATAGGACTATGCAGATAGTCTATTTCATCTTGATTGCATTTGGTCTCTTTACCCTCCCCATTTTAACATAATTTTCTTAAGTATCTCCTTATTCGTTGAACACTATATCAGATGATGTTATCATTTTGATTCAGCAAAGAAATATGGTTTAAAAAACTCACAGGAGAAAGATAGCCTATTGCACAGCTCTCTATTTTTACCCATTTTATTGTTTTTCTTTTCTTTGTTCTATTAACATATTATTTTTCTTTAGATAGCTCCCTTTAGTTGTCATTTAATGGTAAGTTTACTGACAATGAGTTATCATAGTTTACTTGCTCTGAGAATATATTTATTTCTCCATTCTGAAAGGACAGTATCATTAAATATTGAATTCACAGTTGACAGTTATTTTATTTAATTATTTAAAAGGCATTGTCCTACTTTCTTCAGTCCTCTGTGACTTCAGATGAGAAATCTGCTATCATTCAAAGTGATATTCTCTTTAGGTAATACATCATTTTTCTCTTTAGGAATTTTGTCTATGTTCTTATGTTTTACTTGTTTAATTCTAATGTGTCTTGATGTGGATTTCTTTGGGTTTATCCCATGAGAGCTTCTCCAAGTTTCTTGATGAATTAAATATTGGGAAAGGCAGCCATTATTTCTTTGAGTAAATTTTTATCCCTACATTCTTTTTCTTCAGTTTTACAACTTCAATGACATAAATATTAGATCTTTTTGTATTGTTTCACAGATCCCCCAAGGATCAGTTAATTTTATTTTTTTAGTCTGGTTTTCTCCTTGTTGATCTTTTTTTTTTTTTTACTTGTTCTAAAGTTTGCTGTTTCTATCCTCTATCATTTCCACTTTACTATCGAGGACATTCAGCATGTTTTGTTGTTGTTGGTATTGTGTTTTACAGTTCTATAATTCTAATTTGCTTCTTTCTTAATCACTTTTACTTGCTGAGATTCTATATTTTTTCTTTGTTTTCAGATAATTTCTAATCAACTTTTGAAAAATTTTAATGATGACTTTAAAGTCTTTTTCAGACAATTTCAATTCAATTTATCTCAGTATTGGTATTAGTTGACTGTCTTTTCTCACTAAATTGTGAAAGGCTTCATTCTTGGTATGATGAGTAATTTTGAATTGTATTCTGGACTTTTAGATATTATGTTAGGAGCCTTTTGATCCTACTTAAATCTTGTATTTCAGCATTCAGTTGCCCATTTTAGGCCTAGTGTGTCGATTCTGGCCTTCGTTTATTTGTTACAGTTCCAATTTAATTTTCAGATCCCTTGCAATGTATATTTTCCCGTCTGCTTTTATTATTATTTTTTAATGCTGCTGCATCTCTGACTTGACCCTTGCTTGTTTTGCCTATGAGTTCGCTCAGCGTTTTACTGAGCCCTTCCTGCAGATAGATGGGAACATGTGAACATGTGGGGAGAAGACACTGGGCTTGGTTCATTCGCTTTTATTGGTGAAGGATGGGCCGACACTAGGCTGGATTTCTGTATCTCTAGCTGGAAGCCTTGGAGATATGGTTTTGCTGCTAGTATAGGCAGATCAGTCCTACCATCAACCTAGATGTGGAGCAGGGAGTAGGGATCCCCACGAGTTAGGCTTTTCCTCCCTTGGCTATTTCTCCAGAGAGGTGGGCTCTTCCAATTTTATTTCAAGTTGTAGACCTCTCGTACCCAATCTCAGATAAATGATAAGCAAAAAGAAAACACAAAAAATCATACCACGATGCCCTTCTTGAATTCTGAAGTCTCCAGTCAGCTGCCTTTTGCCTTTTCAGCTTTCAGAGTTCTTTTATGGCTGTTTGGGATTATTTCCAGAGTATTTAGTTAAAATTAAAGGGGCAGGACAAGGAAAGTGCCTATCTCATCTGCGCATGTGTAATACATATTGAGAAAATCAACATAACGTGTATATCCAGATCAGTAAGCATACCAGATAACATACAACGATTAATATGACAGATAATTCATTTTCAACAATGATAGTGAATGCAATAGGCAACGAGCAGACAGATAAACTCCACAGACAGAAATTACCATCATAAAATATAGTGCATTCTCCAGCCAAGTGTAATATTGACAGGAACTGAAGATTTATATATCTCTATCTTCTAAACCAGTCACACAAAACATTCATCACTGTAAGAAAAACCTTAGTGTTAAGCATGAAGAACAGTGCCATTAATACATTATATATATATATATATATATATTATTTTTTTTTTTAGGGACTCAGGTTTTCCTGAGCTTCATATTTTATCTTTTAAGTATAGTTCTTTTTTCCTCCTGAAACTTAAATTAAGTTTGAATGGGCATACTTCAAACGTTTGCTATTTCTGGTCAAATATCATTATTTTAATGATATAAGACAGTTAGAATTTTAGGTAAAAACAAAACAAAAAAAACTTGATAACAAATGTGTTAGTGAACATTTCATTACTAAATAGGAGGGGTAGTGTGAAACAAAAAACCATCTGGAGATTACAAGAAACATTAAATTCAAAAAGGAAAAGAAAAAGATATCATCAGATGCTTTCATCCTGATCTCTTCAATTTACTTAGCTCTTTAAATTAAAAGTGAATGGCATTTTGTTTCATGTTATTGGTTGAATGTTTTAACCTGAATTTTATGATCCTGGCTGTTGGTATGTTGAAGTCAGAGTAAGTACAGATGGTTAGTGATAAAAAATGACTATTGGAAAAAAAAATTCTGCTTGTTTTTCCTTTCTTATAGAATTATTTCATATAAATTACCAAGTAATAAGATTTATACAAATAGCACAGCATTGGGTATTTTTCTTTAAAGGGAAGTTTTAAGTAAGCCTTTTCGTGTTAAAATGTAATTACAAATAGAACATTGTAATGTTCTAAAGGATCAGTATCAGGATATTAAAATGTTTTTTCAATGATTCTTTCACTAGAAAACTTAGGTCCCAGTTGTCGATTAAAGTCATAAGAGGTTGTATAATTTGTATACACGAAAAAAGTTAACTATTTTGTTTTTATTTTCTCTTTTTCTAAAATGAGATCTTAAAATTTATGACAGATGATGGATCAGAGGACTGTTCAAATATGACATTTAAATCATTTCTCAGTTTAGAGCTTGGAATGGCTTTTAAATCTTGACAACATTGGTTATTTACAATCTGAACTCAAGCTTGGGATTCATATGTTTGAATTCACTCTATATCTCCTTGAAATATTACATTTAGCTTCATGTTTCTTCCCAATTCACTTTGAGAACTAAATTACTTAGATTGATAGGGCATAGTAGACTGAAAATGGCATTTAGATTCAAGAAACCACATTTGAATTCCAACTTCACCTTACAGCAACCGTATGTGCTTGTCAATTATTTTAACTTCTCTGATTCTTATTTTTCTTACAAGAATTGAGTATTATGATAATTTTGACTCTATTTCACAATCATGTTACACAGATCAAGATTAGATGATATAATGTAAATGCACTTTGGAAATTATTTTATTATGATTACTGTTTCTAAAATTGTCTCTTTACAATGAACTCACAAATGGTGAAATGAGTTAAATCAGTTTATAAAATCAAATTGCTAGCAAAATAATAGTATCAACCAACTTACTCCATTTTGTTTAAAACTTTCATCTTAGTTACCTGTCTGACCTAAGAATCAATGCCTATGTGTGGTGTGGTTACAGTAACGTTCCCATGATCACAGACCCCTAGCTTTGTCTCCTTTGAGCAGGTAGTGCTGACCATTTCCTGCTGACTGTTACAAAACTCCTTAGCTATAAGTTCCATGTAAATGTATGCTTTGTTAATAAAATCAAATGTTATGCTTTGCAAAACCCCATCGTTGCATTTTCATACTTTTTTTTTTTTTTTTGAGTTGGAATATCACTCTGTCGCTCAGACTGGAGTGCAGTGGCCGCTCCCGCTCACCGAGCCTCGACCTGCTGGGCTCCGGCGATCCTTCCGCCTCAGCCTTCCAAGTAGCTGGAACTACAGGCGTGTGCTACCATGCCCAGCTAATTTTTTGATTTGTTGTAGAGATGAGGTCTCGCCAAGTTGCCCAGGCGGGTCTCAAACCCGCGGGCTCAGGCAATCCACTCACCTCAGCCTCCCCAAGCGAGGGACTACAGGCTGAGCCACTGAGCCCAGCTTAATATTTTTTTGAGTTTGAGTTTCACTCTGTTACCCAGGCTGGAGTGCACATTCACGGCCACTGCAGCCTCAACCTGTTGGGCTCAGGTGACCTTCTGCCTCAGTCTTCCAAGTAGCTGGAACTACAGGCACGCACCATCACGCCTGGCTAATTTTTAAATTTATTGTAGAGACAAGGTCTCCCCAAGTTGCCCGGGCTGATCTCAAACCCTTGAGCTCAGGCAATCCTCTTACCTCACTCGCCCCCCAAAGTGCTGGGATTACAGGCATGAGCCACACAGCCAGAGTGTTTTGTTATTATAAACAGTGCGGATTTGAAAACTCATATTCATGGCTCTTGGTGCATATGTGGGAGAGTTTGTAGGTACAAATCTGAGATTGAAATTGCCAACTAATGGGGTCTATGCATCTTCAGTTTTGCTAGATATTGCCAAACTCTTTTATAAAAGCTTGTGCCAGCTCACATCCCCAGCGGTGTGTAAGAATCTCCTTGCTTCACACCCTTGCCAGTCTTTGGCACTGTCAGATGGGTGGGTGTAATGTGTCATTTCCTTTGGTTTTATTTTGCATCTATCTCATTTTTAATGAGGTTGTGCATATTTTCGCTTTGCCTTTTTTCTCCCTTAAGGGCTTGAAGGGTGCTTTGGGATGGAGGGTACAAATGGTATGATTGAACCAATTTAGAACTGAATGCTGTGAGTCTTCCATCTAAACAGGCAGGACCTAGGTCCAGTTTGACCCACATCACCCTTTGCAGAGGTAATTACATGGAGGCCTTTCTCACCAAGCTAAGATCTATCATGCAAAGAGGTGGTCGCAGCAACAGCTATTTTCCAAGTATCCTTCTCACACACCAGAGCCTTAAAATTAAACAGCGAGACAACATCATTATTGTAGGTAACATTTGTCATGGGCCAGGAACCATGCTCAACTCTTTACATAAATAATCTCATTGTATCCATATGCTGGCCCTATGAGGTGGGCTTCATTAGCATCACCATTTTACTAATAAAGACACTTAGGCTCAGAGAGGTTAAGTGACTTACCTAAGGTAACGCAGGAAAAGCTATCATATGAACCTCTGTCTCTATGATGCCATAGTTTATGAATTTAATCCCCACACAGTATCTCAAATGGTTCTCCATTAATACATTTTGAACATACCTCCAACATGCTTGAATGTTTAATATATTATATATGTTATAAAATAACCCTAAAGTTTATACTATGTGTTAGGTTTATGATCACTTTCACTGGGGCAGAGCAAACTCTTTGTCTTCATGCTATAGATAAGAAAATTAAAGCCCAGAAAAGATAAGTAACTTTCCCAGGGTCACACAGCTTGGAAATGAAGAGCAGGGATTTGAACTCAAAGGGAATGGGGCTTAGGGTTAGGAACAGGGAGAAAAAAGTACAGGAAAGCTGGTGAATGGGAGCAGCTTAAGCAGTGACCCATTCTAAAACCAGGGTTGGAGTTGAGGAAGAGAGGAGAAATGCTGCTGATGGAGCAAGGCTCACACTGCCACTGGCCTGGGTGGCTGAGGTGCAAAAAAATCATGAAGCAGAGTGGGTGCCAGGCTGAAGTTTGACTGAGGCCTAAAGAATGAGGTGGTGAGCAAAGGGAAGTGAAGGAAGCAAGTGGTAATGTTTCCCACTCCAGAAACCACATGCAAGAGGGTGATAAGGGAGACAGGAAGCTGAGCTGGGGCCAGTACTGGTGTGGCCCAGTAGGTAAGGGAAGCCCTGCCAGAGCTGTAGGAACAGGGATGAGCCAGGGACTGGCAGTGTGCCCAGCTGGACTTCAGAGGACTAGCCCCTCCCTCCCCTGTTAAATCCTGAAGACAGGCAGTATAAGCAACCTGGCCCAACTTGGATAACAAAGGAGTGTGGACCCTTCAGAAACACCTCATCCTCAGCATGTGGAATAATAACAATAACATGTACTGAGAGCTTAAAGTGTGCTAGGTGCTGTATAAAATAAGCAGAGTTCATGTGTTTTATTCTTACTAGTATCCTATGAAAAGTCTGAAGAAATAGCCATTATTTCCATTTTATAGATGAGGACACAGAGGCACAGAATGGTGAACAGACTTGCTTGAAGATGCCCAGCTAGAAAAAGGCAGAGCTGAGACTCAAAGCTAGGTGAGTTGGACTCCAAAACATGCTTTCTGCATTATTAGATCATCCTGTGAGGATAAGTAGGATGACTCATACGAAGCGCCCAGAACATAGTACCTATTCAGTAGGTGGGGAGATGAGAAGGGAGCCTGCCTTTGGAGGTAGCAAACAGCACTGGCCCTGACCAGAAGGAGCAAGGGCAGACATTATGTTCCAGACGGGAAGGCAAAGAAACAGATAAGAGCCTCAATCAGATTTTCCCTGGCAGGCACCCCCGCAACACACCCCAACTTGGGGAACATGAAAAGAGGCCCCGTGATGCCAGGATGATCCCAGCTCTTGCTGCCCCAGCAACTGGCGGCAGCCTGGTGTTCTTGGCTTGGTTCCTGCATGTCTCTGCAGACTTATTTATCCATGTATTCCAGTTTCAGCCAGATCCACTCCTCCTGACTTCCTGAACACAGAACACAAATGCTGCCTTTTCAGTTTCTTTATCATGTCTTTAGATAAACAGAAGGTCCTAATTTTAAGGTAATTTATCAATCCATTCCTTTTTAGTTTGTGCTTTTTGTGCCTTATTTAGGAAATCCTTCCCTACCCCAAGACTGTGAAGATATTCTTCTCTTTATCTTCAAAAGCTTTATAGTTTTGCCTTTCACCTTCACATGTATGGTGTGAAGCAGAGGTCAAGATTAGTTTCTTTGAGAGCCAGATATGTTGATGCACACTGGTTATCCCAGCTACTCAGGAGTCAGAGGCAGGCAAATCACTTGACCCTAGGAGTTTGAGGTAGCAGTAGGCTATGATCACACCACTGCACTCCATCCTGCATGACTGAGAGAAACTTCTTCTCTTTAAAAAAAAAAAAAAAAAAAGTAGTTTCTTTTAATGGATATCCCTTGTCCCAGCACCATTTATCAAAAGCCAGTCTTTCCTTACTGATCTGCAGTGACATCTCTGGCTTATAGAAAATGTTTCCCAGCCGGGCTCGGTGGCTCAGCCTGTAATCCCGCGCTTTGGGAGGCCGAGGTGGGTGAATTGCCTGAGCCCGCGGGTTCGAGACCCGCCTGGGCAACTTGGTGAGACCTCGTCTCTACAATAAATCAAAAAATTAGCCGGGCATGGTAGCGCGCGCCTGTAGTTCCAGCTACTCGGAAGGCTGAGGCGGAAGGATCGCCGGAGCCCAGCAGGTCGAGGCTGCAGTGGCTGGGAGCGGCCACTGCACTCCAATCTGGGTGACAGAGTGAGACTCCGACTCAAAAAAAAAAAAAAAAAGAAAATGTTTCCTTCATTTCAATGGCCTGGCTGTCTCTCCTGGCTCAAATGCCCCATTATCTCAATTAGTGTTATTTTATAATATGTCTTCCTATCTCATAGATCAAAACTTCCCACTTTTTTCTTCTAGAGTGTCTTGACTATTTTTGTGTTGAACTTTTATACCTAAATCTTGGAATCATTTTTTATCAGGTTGATAGATTTTGGTTGGTATTGCATTTAGCATAAAAATGACTTTGGGGAGAATTTTGACATCTTCACAATACCGGATCACCCAATGCATAATATCTCTTCATTTGTCTACATCTTCTTTGATGACCCCCAGAGTTTTATAATTATCTCTCTGGACATCTTGCCCATCCTTTGTTAGACTGATTTCCCCCAGCCCTTCATATGTTTAAATGCTATTGAACATAATTTTTTTTTTTTTTTTTGAAATTGGAGTCTCACTCCGTCGCGGAGGCTGGAGTGCAGTAGCACACTCACAGCCACCCCAGCGTTGACCTGCTGGGCTCCAGCAATCCTTCCGCCTCAGCCTTCCAAGTAGCCGGAACTACAGGCCTGCGCTACCACGCCTGACTAATTTTTTGATTGACTGTAGAGACGAGGTCTCACCAAGTTGCCCGGGCTGGTCTCGAACCTGCAGCCTCAGGCAATTCACTCACCTCGGCCTCCCAAAGTGCTGAGATTATAGACTGAGCCACCGAGCCCGGCCGGACGTGATATTTTTTAAACTCTCAAAGTTTAACTGCTTATTGCCAGTATCTAGAAATGCTGATAATTTTGATACATTAATTTTGTATCTAGCAACCTTGATAAGCTCTTTTATTTATACTAATAATTATTTGTAGATTCTTTTGGATTTTCTCCATGCATAATCATAGCACCCATTGATAATGACAGTTTATTTCTTCCTTTATAATTTTATATTGTTTATTTCTTTTTCTTAACTTCTTGTTCTGGCCATAACCTTTAGTACAATGTTGAATAGAATGGTGAGAGAATATAAGACTATTCTTGTCATTTTCCTGGTTTAAAAATGAACACTTTCAATGTTTTACCACTAAATATGACTGGGGTGTGTGTGTGTGTGTGTGTGTGTGTGTGTGTGTGTGTGTGTGTTTAAGGGTATCTATACCTTCTATTAAAAGATTCCTTTTGGCAGGGCACGGTGGCTCAAGCCTGTAATCCCAGCACTTTGGGAGGTCAAGGCGAGAGGATTGCCTGAACCTGTGGGTTCAAGACCAGCGTGGGCAACATGGTGAGACCTCGTCTCTACAATAAATCAAAAAAATGAGCTGGGTATGGTAGCGAGCGCCTGTAGTTCCGACTACTTAGAAGGCTGAGGCAGAAGGATCGCTGGAGCCCAGCAGGTTGACGCTGGCATGGCCATGAGTATGCCACCGCACTCCAGCCTGGGCAGCGGCAAGTGAGACTCCAACCCCCCCAAAAGATTCTTTTTATTCCTAGTTTGCTGAGTTTTTATTATACATGTTCTGAGTTAAGGATGATCATATGATTTTTTTCATCTTTGTTAATGTGACAGATACATTAATTATGTTTCTAACTTTGCATTACTGAGATTAAAAACACTTCTTCATCAGGCAGCATCCTTTTTACACTATGCATTATTTGCTGTTTTACTACTCTTCTGCTGCTCTCTAAGCAGCTTCACAGCCTCCCCACCGAATCCTTCCCAGATGCCCTCAGCTGCAAGTGACCCTTCTCACAAAGCCAGTAGAACTTTCCTCCCATTGCAGCTACATTGGCATAGTTGTGTTGTCTTCACTACCCACTCCCATCTCCTGAGAGCCAGGCCAGAGGCGGTGTAGAGTGTAACACAGAGGCTGAGGCCTGGGGCTCTGGAGTAAAACTCACATCTCAGCTCTGTCAACCTTGCTGTTTGATTTAGGATATATCACTTGTTCTTTCTGAGCCCATCAATAAAATGGGAAGAATAATAGCACCTGGTCCATAACAATTGTTGTGAGAATGCAATGAGATGTCAGCGGATCACTTCATACAGTTCTGGACACCTGTTATTTTAGTTAGTTTAGTTCACAGCAACTGCCACTATACTCTGTGCTTCTGGTGATCTGAACTGCTCATAACATATCTTTAAAACTTTTGAGAGCCATCTTCTCTCCTTCTTTCATTTCTTTTAGAGCTTTTCATATGCTGCTTCATTCTTTTATTCAATGGGTACTCACTGAGCACTTACTATGTGCCAGGTTGTGAAACAGACAAGATATCTCCTCATAGTCAGGCATGGTGGCTCATTTCTGTAATCCCAGCACTTTGGGAGGCTGAGGCGAGAGGATTGCCTGAGCCCAGGGGTTCGAGACCAACTTGGGCAACTTGGCAAGACCTCATCTCTACAATAAATCAAAAAAATTAGTCCGGCATTGTGGTACATGCCTATGGTTCCAGCAACTTGGAAGGCCAAGTTGGAAGGATTGCCTGAGCCCAGCAGGTTGAGGCTGTGGTGACTGCGAGCATGCCACTACACTCTAGCCTGGGTGACGGAATGAGACTCCGACTCAAAAAAAAAAAAAATTGAAAAAAAAATGATCCCTTCTCAGGAAGCAGACAGTCAAGTAGGGAGCAATACATGTAAACAGACATTGAATATATTTGTTAAGTATTGTGATAGTTGTTGAGATAGAGGGCCAGGGATGTAGAGACAGAAGCTGGGAAGATTGGAGGGCTTCTGGAGAGAGTAGAGTCCTCTAAGCCTGGATCAGAGAAGGCGTCTTAAAGGAGGTAATGCCTATACTGGGACAAGTAGGGGGTGAGGTAACAGTTGTTTTGGGTAAAGGGAGAAGAGGAGGCAAAGTAAATATAACTGGAGAGGAGAAAGAATATCACCTGCTAAGAAACTGGTAGTGCTTAAGTACAGTGTGGCCAAATCAGAGTAGGCGATGGGGAGGAAGAAGTGATGTGAAGACATAAGCAGGAGTGAAGAGCTTTTCTTTATCTTTTTTGAGTCAGGGTCTTACTGTGTTGCCCAGACTGGAGTGCAGTGCATGATCATGGTTCACTGCAGCCTTGCCCTTCTGGGTTCAGGTGACCACCTCAGCCTCCAGAGTACCTGGGAATACAGGCATGTGCCACCATGCATGGCTACTCTTTTGATTTTTTATAGAGATGAAGTGTTGCTATGTTGCCTAGGCTGGTCTTGAACTCCTTGGCTCAAGAAGTCCTCTTGCTTTGGTCTCCCAAAGTGTTGGGATTACAAGTGTGAGCCACTACGCCCACTGAAGAGTCTTTCATACTACTCTAAGGAATGAGGACTTTATCTTAAGGTGATCCCCACTCCTTTTTTGGCCAGCTAACTCCTGTTGGACTACTCAGATGTCACCTACTCCAGGAAACCTTCCCCGACTTCATGCCCACAAGTCTGGGTTAGATATGCCCTCTGTTCTATTACAGCCCTCTCATTTCCTCACTTCTTTACATGATAATTATCTGTCTATGCATCTATCCTCCACACAAAAGCCATAAGAGGGCAGAGAATGTGGTTTAACATTTCTGTATTATCAGCCTAGCAGAGTATCTGGCTCATAGTAAGTGCTCAACAGATAATTTTTGTTTGTTTGTTTTTGCTTTTGGATCAATGAACAAATAAACAGAACTTCCAGGGAAGAAGAAGAATAAACTGTGACTAGCAAAGCTCCTGGCACAAAACTGGCACTGAGAATATTCTTTTATCTTTTTGTGCCTCAGCTTTCTCATCTGGAAAATGGGGATAAAATAGAAACTATCTCATGGGTCTGTAAATTACTTAACCAAGGGTCTGACACTTAGCATCAGGGATAATTATCAGTATGTTAAAAACATAATTACAGAAATAGTAAGCATGGGTCAAAATTTCATTTAACTTATCAATGTGCGGTCTAGCAGGAAAACAAAGTCAGTACAAAATAGAATATAAAAACTGGAGTTATTTTAGTTAGTGGAAAAGAAAAATATTGAAGTAAGATTACTAAATTAAATGCAAAATGGGTTAATGTCCTACAGTGTTAGAAGTCGGCCAAGGAGGCCCACTGAGCGTTAGGGATCAGGGAGGGCCATGGACTACGAGACCACTAGGATGTGTTCGGGAGCTGTTGACCCCAGTCCCCCCTTTTACCATTTGGCATATATAACCAGAAAGAACTCTGATGATTTAAGTATGAGGCTCTGAAACTACAGCAGGCATGGTTAACTGTGGAAGCTCAT
>CAUYQG010085843.1:0-24889 GCA_963574415.1 Tarsius wallacei
AAGGCAAATTTAAAAAATCACCGCAGCCATAAAAAAGAACGAAATCATGAATTTCGCAGCAACCTGGATGGAACTAGAATCCATAATACTGAGTGACCTCTCACAGAAACAAAAAACTAAGTATCACATGTTCTCACTCATGTAGTAGACCTTGATCATCCAGCGTAATACCACAAGAAAATGACTGTCAGTGGTGGGAAACTATGGGGGCAGGGAGGGTGAGGGTGATGGAATTAACGGTGGTAAATATCTGTCTGGGGATGGGGAGACACCTCTTATCATCAAGGGTGCCTGAACGAAGCATTTTTGTATACCTAACCCCTAACTGTACCCCACAATACCATAATAAAAAATAAAAATAAAAATAAAAAATATAAAAATATAAAAAGTAAAATGAAAAAAAAAAAAAAGAATTGGTTAGTTTGTGTTAGGTTGCACACCAAGCAGGGCCTCCAGAATGTTAGGTCAAGCCTTCTGGGGATGTGGATGTCTGGTATGCTATCCGATGCCGCATGCAAATATTCCCCAGAAGTTAGATTAGAAAATTTAGTTTATTTAGAAAATAAATTTGAGAGAGAGAGAAAGAGAAAGAGGAGATTTACCTCCCCAAGGTAGGGGAGAGGGCCAAAGCCAGGAAACATGGCCTTGCCATAACTCAGAAAGCACATGGTCACACCATAGCTTTGCAAGGCAATGGCAGCTGGATACATGTGGCTGAGTCCTTTTAATCCTTCTTTTTGTTGGGGGAAGATCACTAAAGTGATTGGGTGGTGGCCTGCTGCACATCTTCATGAAGAGGCAGGTAAGCACAGGTCCCAGAGTCAGGTGATGGACTGAAGGCAAATGGATGCGTTAGTCACATGATTGCTGCCATGGTGGGATCTGTGTCACCTAGAGCATGAAGGGCTAATTAGGTTAACTTGGGTCTTATGGGTGGAGGCAAATACTTGAAATAGAAAAGCTAATTAGTACAAACCAGCTGGGGAAGGGAGTTGTAAAACAATTATAATTGGTTCTGTCCTTGGCTAGTGATTACAGGATAAGTTAAATGAACTGCTAGAAAAACATGAGATTTAGGCAGTGTTAAAATGACTGCTCATTGGGTATATTAAATCCATGATATATCCTTTCAGTTCAATAGTTCGATCCTCAAGCTCTGAGAGTCTTTCCTCTGTCTGGTCTGTTCTGCTATTAAGACTTACTATTGTGTTTTGAGAATTCTCCATTTCCAGAAGTATAGTGTGGTCTCTTCTTATAATGGTCAACTCTGCTTTCACTTCCTGCACTGGTTTTATGGCCTGAATGATTTGTGTGTCTGCTTTCTCATGGTTCTCATTGAGTATCCTTGCCATTCATGGTCTGGATTCTAAGTCTGTCATCAGGGACAGATAGTTCTGGATGGGTTCCATTACTTGAGATCTGGGAAGCCCTTTCTGTGGGTGTCAACTCCTTAAGGCTTTGGAGATTGTTAGTGTTTTTTGCCGGTTCTTTCTCATCTGTGAGTGAAGACCCTTCTTTTTCTCCTTTTTTTATTTCTTTTTTTGTGTTATTCTTTTCATTAGATAAGGTTGCTACCACTGGAGTGGCACTTTGGGGTGGCAACTGGTATTTTTTTTTGTTGCTTTTGGGTGTTTGATTTTTGCTTGACCTCCCTCCTCTGGTCCTCCTGTGAAGGGAGGCAGTGGTGTCAGGAAGGATGGTGAACTAGGGGGAAACTATCTGAAACTGCTTCACTAGTGCATCTGGTGAGTCCCTTCCTCAAGTTCAGAGGTTATCCCCATCCTCTCTCACAGGTACCAGAAGCCCTGGCTGGAGCTCCAGCAGCCTCCTCCCCAGACTGCATGTCTCTTCAGGATTCACAGGTGGCCAGGCAGGCCCTGCAGCTCTACTCTGACTCAGGTGCTCTGGGGGTGTAGAGTGGCCTCCTCCTTTCTGGGCAGGACTGCCTCTTTCACCCATGGGTAGAAGGATAGCAGTGGAGACTCTATTTCTCCCTAAGTCTGCAAGTGGGCAGGGTCACTGCCACCACCAGGCTGTGCAGAGGCACCCTACCTCTTAGTTCCCACTCTGCTGTGTGGGAGAGACTGTCCGTCCTTACAACAGTGGCACCCTGAGGGCAAGCCACATCTGCAGCCCTGACCTGGGGTGCACAACAGCCTACTGGCATGGAAAAACTCCCCTAAGTAGCTGCATCACCACTGCTGGGTGCTGGGGAGGGTTGGAGGGAAGAGCACCAAAGCAACACAGATCACCCCCACAGGGTGTTTCCCATTGAGCCTCTCTGTTCAGGGAAGGAGGATCGGCAGCTGCAACGCCAAGGCTCCCAGGAACTGCAGTTTGCTGGGCTCCACGTGAATCCTGCCAGTGCTGTATCTCCCTTGGCTGAGACTGCAGAGGCTTGCATGAGGTATGTAGAGAAGAAAAACTGTTGGTTTTCGCTCACCCCTTCCATCTCCAAAGACACTCTTCTGATCTCACATTAGGCCCACTTCTAGGAGTGGCAGGGGCTCAGAAGTGTTCCGCCTCCACATCCTGCAGTTGACCATCCAATAGACCTCATCTTGGGTTTTCAGGTCTATGCTCAAAGTTCTAGTTCCGCTTCTTCATATAGGTTTCTTTGCTAAGAGCAACAATCCTGCAAAGTTTTCAGTCGGCCATCATGGCCCTCCCCCTCAATAGTGGATTTTTAAATATTCCAAACAGATGATGTATCAGACTCAGTATGAAGTACTCAGAAAAGTTGTGAAGGTCAGTAAGACTTGCTTTCAAGGAACTTGGTTTAGTGGGAGAACTTTAGATATATATTTGCTTGGAAGTTTCTCTAGTCTTTCACAATTTTTCTAGAAATAATTCAGCAATGGGCCTGTCTGTCTCCTTAAGCTCTTCATTTCCCTTTGGAGCTCTATGGTGTTATACCTCATGTGACTATTGTATGACTTAAGTCCCAGCAATAGAGGGGATTGATGAGAACTACCATTTACTGAGTCTTTACTATGTACCCAGCACTATAAGAACATCATATATGTTAGCTCACTTAATCTTCCAATACCAGGTTTTATCCCCATTTTACACATGAGGGAAATGAGCTTAGAAGCTAAGTGGATAAATCTTATGCAGAAAGTGGTAGAACCAGGATTCAAAACAATAGCTTCCAGAGCTAACAGGCTCTTATATTTAAACCTCATATTCTGCAGGTGCTGGAGAAAGGCATGGTCATATAGCTTGCTATCTTCAATTCTCACAGGTAAGAATTACTGTTATATTTGCCAGTAAAAAATAAAAAATCCTTATAGGAAGTCTGCTTACAATTCACAAAATTGAAGTAAAAGTACTGTAGTTTCATGTTTTTGCCTAATTCTGTAGAAAACTAGCTAAAAATTTGCCGGGCTCAGTGGCTCAACCTGTAATCCCGTGCCTTTGGGAGGTTGAGGTGAGTGGATTGCCTTAGCCCGCGGGTTCGAGACCCGCCTAGGCAACTTGGCAAGACCTCATCTCTACAATAAATCAAAAATTAGCCAGGCGTGGTAGCGCGTGCCTGTAGTTCCAGCTACTTGGAAGGCTGAGGCGGAAGGATCTCTGGAACCCAGCTGGTCGAGGCTGCAGTGGCCAGAAGTGGCCACTGCACTCTAGTCTGGATGACAGAGTGAGACTCCAACTCGAAAACAAAACAAAAACAAAAACAAAAACAAAAAAATCCATTCTCCTCATAGTCCCAATTTCGGCTGGCATCTGGTGCCATCTAGAATAAAGACCCAATTTCCCAGCCTCCTTGGCATCTGTATGTGAAGAAGATATAAGAGGAATCAGTATATGCAACTTCTGTGGTATGACCTTACAGGGAGACGGCTCTCCTTTCCTTGTTCCTTCCTTCCTCCGGCTGACTGGAAAGTAGATGTGACTCACTGCTGGAGTTCAAGCAGCCATCTTGGGCCATGACACAGAAACCATCTACAGAGGACGGCAGAATAACAAGACACAACAACGGACCTGGGTCCCATCCCTGGGCTGATACCCCCAAACTTCATTTATGTAAGGGAAGTAAGTGTTCATCTTGATGAAGCCACTGTTATTTAGGGATTTTAGGTCAATATGAACTTAATTCTATTTAATAAGATGACCACAAGAGCCTCCAGATGGCCTCACTGCTTCTGCCATTGAACCTAAGCAACCCTAGAAACCACCTCCTCCTTAAACACTGTTTTTTTCATATTTTATCCCAACTCACAATAGTTAAATGGCTCCCTATTTCCTACTGAAAATAATTTCAAATTTATTAGCCTGACATTCAAGGCCCCACTATAAACTGGATTTATCTTTACTTACATGTTGTAAGTTTGATGTCTCTGTCGCATGCTATATTGGTCAGAGTATTCCAGCTGCTATAACAAATAACCCCTAATCTCAGTGGTTTATCACAGCCACAGTTAATTGCTCAATCATGTCACAATCTGATGCAGCTGGCAGTGGGGCAGTGGTGGAGTTCTGTCCCACACAGCAATTCAGGGACTCAGGCTCTCTCCATCTGGTGATACTACCATCTTCAAATTATAGTCTCTAAGGTCACTCACTATGCAATGGGAGGAGAGAATGTGGAGGAGCATGCAGAAGGATTTATGGGAAGCTTGGAAGCAGTGTTCATCCATATTCTATTGTTCAGAGTTCAGTCACGTGGCCCAACTGAACTGCAAGTTAGTCTGGGAAATGTAGTCTTTCTTTGTGCCCGAGAGAAATGACACAGCTTTTTTGAGTACATAACATTGTCTCTGTCACACATGTGTTACTCTTAGCTCTAAGCCTTTGCATATACTCTTCCACCCATCTTAGAATGCTTCCCTTTAGTTTCTGTCAAATCCTCCCTATTCTTGGAGGCCATACTCATTCTCAGTCTTTTCTCTGAAGCCTCCCCTGATTGCCTTCTCACGTGAGTAAATGTAGCACACGGCTTCCCAAGTCTCCATTTTTATTTTTATGTATGCTGGTCTGGACACCTGCTGCAAGACACTCCGAGAAATCAAAGGCCATGACTTATAGACATGTGTTCCAAAACATGTTTGTTGGAAGTGAATGTAATCAGAAATGGGACAGACTGAAACCTGATGGGATACAATAAGAGCATAGCATCATTTCCGTGATATTCTGGGCAAAGATGCATAATTTGAATCTGATCATGAGGAATCATTAGACAAATCCAAACTAAGGGCCATTTTACAAAATAGCTGGCTTGTAATCATTAAACTTAGATGTTGTCAGAGTCAAGAAAAGATCAAATAACTATTCTGAGTGAAAGAAGCTAAGGAGACATGACAACTCAATGCAACATATGATTCTGAGTGGAATCTTTTTGCTATCAAAGACTTTAAAAGGACAATTGTCAAAACATGAATGGGGTTTGAGGAGCAGATGGCAGTGATACCGGAGAATACCCCTGTGTGTGGGAAATAGATGCTGGAACATTCGGATGTCCCAGAGCGGTGGGTCAGAAAATAAAAGTTTTTTTGTGCCTTACTTGCAACTCTTCTGTGAGTCTGTTGTCTCAAAATAAAAAGAAGAATAATAAAATATTTATTGGAGGAAAATATCAATATATCGCAAAGTACAGGCAAAAAAGCACATTTCCCAGGCAAACCTCCTCAGTCACCTCCTGCAACCTTGCCCTGGTGGTTTTGGCCATCATGATTACTGCTGTGATGATGGCTGTTGATGGTGGGCACGGCAGCCATTTCTCCTACTCCTTCTCTCGGAGGACCCTGATTTTGCTGGGGTTCAATAGTGCACCCAGCTTTGGAGGATGAGTCACTGGTCTGGGTTTACCTTAAGGGTGTTTGCAGACACTGCACACTTAGGCAACATTTTAGGGAAGGCTTGAGAAGAGAGGGACAGAAGTCAAGGTCCACCAAGACCTGAAGTGCGGGGTCTTCCAGGAGACCTTCTCCTCCAACTGAGGCCCCAAAGAATGCACCCTTAAAGTTAGGGTGACAGAGATTGAATTTCTCAAACTCTTTTGCAGCCAGAGGTGACTAGTATGACTCAGTTCTGGCCAGTGGCACATGGAAGTCTGCTGGACAGTCTTTGGGAAGGACTTTTCTTCCTGATGAAAAGAGAGAGGCAATGAGGAAGACTCCCTTCTCTTTCCTTCCTTGTAGCTCAGGATGTTGTCATGGGAGGCTGTGAGGTAGTGCTCTGGCAGCCATCTCGTGACTATGAGGTGGATACTATGAACACACTGAAAGTTGCAGAGCAGAGGGATCTGTGAAGAGTCCAAGTCATTGACCAACCCAGGAACCACCCACCCTTAGACTTTTTGCTACCTGAGAAAAACCATTTAAAGCCACTTTTGGTCTAGTATTCTGTTACTTCTAGTGGAAGGCATCTCTCAACTGAGAAAACCACGCACACACCACAAACGCATAGCAGGGGCTTGCCTACTTTTTACTCTATCACTCACCCACCCTCAGAGTCACAGGGCAGCTCTCTGACTCCACTGGGTTCCCAGGCAGAACAAGAGAGGTGGAGGAAGAGCGAGCACCCAGGCTCTTCAACTCCATGGGCTCAGAAGGTTCACAGCCAATTATACCCCTTCTTCCTGTGGGTTCAGAGGTGGCTCCCAGGCCTAGTCTCTGTTCCCCCTCCCCACAGGATTTGAGCACATCTCTAGGGCTCATTTGTTTGATCTGTGAAGCAGAGAGCTTGATCCTGCTGTGTCTGAGTCTGAGGTCAACATAAGGGTGGGCTGAGAAAACCACTTATCTGTCTCGCTTAAGCCTCTTACCCCTTGCTGGTGCTTTACATGCTTCATCTCGGTTTTCATCCTCAGCACATCCAGCCCCAGGAGGTAAGCGTTATTCATACCTAGTTTACAGATAAGCCAATGGAGACTCACTGAGCTGAGGTGTCTTGTCCAAGTCACACAGCCTGCAGATGGCTTCATTCAGATCTGTCCAACTCCAAAGCATTGCCTTTCCCACCCTCCATCTCATTCTCTGCTCCCACCACCCCCCCCCCAGCCCTACAGAAGCTAGTAACATCGGTGGGTAGCTGGGTAGCTCAAGGCTGGAGGAGTACATGAGGGTAACGGCAATCAGAGAACACTTCCTGGAAAAGGTGGGGAGGATCTGACCTTCACGGCTAGAGAGGAATTAGAAACAGACAGAAAGTCAAATGCCCTAGAAGGAGCTGAGCCAGAGCCTCAGAGCTTGGGGGGGACTGAAGGAGTATCAGGGAGCTGGGACTGGGACTGGGAGGGGCTGGTGTATGGAGTCCTGTGAGCGTGAGTGCAGCCTGGGGTTAAATATCCAGACTCAAGAGTCAGAGGGCTGAAAGGCCACCCAACTCTGCTGTTAATCAGGATTATGACTCAGAACAAGTTTCTTCACTTCTCCGGGCTTCCGTTTTTGCAGCTGTAAAATGGGAGTGATAACAGTTCAGACCTTGTAGGACTGTGCTGGTTAAACATAACTGGGCTGCAATGGCACCTCGGCAAATGTCATGATCACATATTTCCTTCTTCTTCTTCTTCTTCTTCTATTTTTTTATGTTGGAGTCTCACTCTGTTGCCCAGGCTAGAGTGCAGTGGCATGCTGCACGGCCATTGCAGCCTCAAACGGCTGGCCTCAGGCGATCCTTCTTCTTCAGCCTTATAAGTAGCTGGAACAACAGGCGCACGCCTCCAAGCCCAGCTAATTTTTTGTGATTTATTGTATAGACGAGGTCTCACCACGTTGCCCAAGCTGGTCTCGAACCCCCAGGCTCAGGCAATCCTCTCACCTCAGCCTCCCAAAGTGTTGGGACGACAGGCTGAGCCGCCGTGCCCGGCCATCTTTCCTTCTTAGTAGCTCCCCCTTGCCGGTTTATTGGCCACTTTGGGATGCCCTAGAGAGCTCCTAGGGTGCCCCACCTCTGGAGGCCTTGATCTTTCTGCTGAAGATGTCCGTTGCACCTAGAATTCCACCACCTGGGCTCCCTCTAACCCCAGCCCTCCTTCTCCCACTCCGCTTGTATGTGGGGGAATGAGGGAGATAAGAACCAGCAGCTTCAATTAAAACCGAGTCGCTTGAACAATAATGGAAAAGTAATTGAGCTAAATTGAAATGTAATTGGAAAAAAAAACCACTCGTGGCTTCATATGGATTTAGAAGCCAGGTTGGGGGCAGGGATTCTCCACTCTACAGCCTCCACATCTTATCGCTTCCCCATCCCCCAGGGGACCCCATCACCACAAGATCCCCCCCATCTTCCTGAGGCTCCTCCCTCTCTCCTCCCCCCCCGCCCCCACCTCCCCAGTTACCCTAAACAGGGGATTCTCCATGGGGCACGCAGATGTGTGTGCACACACAACATCTGGAGGCAACCTTGGCTGTCACGACGGGAGGTGGGGGTGGGTGCTACCAGGGAAAAGCCAGGGGTGCCGCTAAGCACCCCACAGTGTACAGCCTCCTACAGGACCACCTCCAGTACAGAAGAACCTAAGAAGAGCCTCCACCAGAAAGAATTCCCCAGTCTAACATGCCAATGGTGCTGAGACGGAGAAACCCTGCCCCACCCCAACCCTCCACTCTGCTGAGGCCACAGTGCCCAGCTAAGGGTCCTCTAGTTTCCTATTCCCTTCCCAGCATCAGGGAAGCATCCCTTTTGTGTGTCCCCTGTAAGCCCCAGCAGAGAGAAGAGAAGATGTCCTTGCTTCCTGGGGGGTCATTCTAGCCCCTCTTCCCACCCGGGGAGCTCACCCCTCACTTTCTTCCTCTCTTCCCTGTGACTTTCTCCTCTTCATTTTCTTCTGTCCCTCCTCCCACGCCAGCTGACTCCCGAGTTTATCGGGAGCCCAAACAGGCAACTCCTACCAACCCCCCCGCCCCTCCAGGTCCCTACCCCCAAGCTGGAGTCACACACCCGGAGCCTGAAGGAGGTGGCGGAAAGGGATGAGTGGGAGAGGCAGAGAGGGCCAGACCCGGCTACTCTGGGTGGCAGGGTCAAGTCCATCTGTGGTCGGAAGATCTGAAGCCATGGCGACACCTCCCCTTCCTCATCTTCCTTGCAAAGGCCTATCTGGAGGCTGAGGAGTGGACAGGATGACCATTAAAGCCCCCTGCCCATCCCCATCACTCCAAAAGGCCCCCAGAGGTCAGTCCTTGGAGGAACCTTTCCAGGGCCAGAGTCAGGGCATCCTAGGATGTGGAGGCAGTCGTGTTCTTAGAGACCATCGTGATGGGCGGACACAGGCCCAGGAAGGGAGGATGTGCTCAGGGCTGGTGGCCCAGGTTGGGATCTTCAGACTCTCATCCGTGCTGTGACCACCGCACACAGGAAGATGAGGAAGGGGGGGTGTCGCCATGGCTTCAGATCTTTCGACCACAGATGGACTTGGCCCTGCCACCCAGAGTAGCCGGGTCTGGCCCTCTCTGCCTCTCCCACTCATCCCTTTCCGCCTCCTCCTCCAGGCTCCGGGTGTGTGACTCCAGCTCGGGGGTAGGGACCTGGAGGGGGCGGGGGGGTTGGCAGGAGTTGCCTGTTTGGGCTCCCGATAAACTCGGGAGTCAGCTGGCGTGAAATGAAGAAATATGGCTCCCGGTAAATATTTATTTTCTATCAGAAATTAGCAAACCAAATGTAATTAAAAACAACTCTGTGTGTGCCTTCTCCACTCCCACCCCCAACCCCAAGTCTAGAAAATGACATCTCAGAATGGTGAGTCACAAAGACCGTGTCCTAATTAGCAGGCCGCCCGCTGCTGCGGAGGCCTCCTTCCCGACTGGCACCCAGAATGGGCCCAGGTCACCGAGGGGGCTCGGGAGGTCTCCTCTGGCCCCCACCCAGGTCTGAAGGGTTCACACCCTGAGCAGAGCCCAACAAGCATAATGAGAGAATGAAACAGATGTCTCACGGCTGAGTGTGACGGGGGAGGCAGAACACCCCCTACATCTCTGCCTGGTCCCCATCACACTCAGGGGCTGCTGGTTGAGGAAACTGGCTTTGGGACATCAGCAGAACCTGATTCCCTCTCTTCCTACCTGTGTGACCTTAAACAAGTCCCTTTAATTCTCCCAGCCTTGGTTTCCTCATTTGTAATATGGGGATTGTGAGGTCTACCTTGCAGATTCACCAAAATGTAGGAAGCCCCCACTATGTGCAGAGATGTGGGGACAGAGAAGTGACTCACCCAGACAAGATCTCTGCTCTCGTGGCTTCCTTCTGGAGGCCACGGTGGTCTTATAAGTGGGGAATGTCCTTTCCCATAGCCTCCACCCACCACCCCAGGCTAACAGGAGTCCTGGCAGTGTCATCACCAGCCTAGGCTGGGTAATAGTTACACCTCTTTGCTGAGCACCGACTATGCGTCTGGTGCTGTGCTAGGCACTGCTCCTCACAAGGTGGCCTAGCTAGTTGGAGGGCTCACGTCCAAGACTAAGCCCCGTGCTGCTCTCAAGGCGAGGCAGGCACAAGGTGGGAGGAGATCCTGACTCCCGCTGCACTATCCCTCCCTTAGCTCAGGCTGTGGGCTGCTGTGCTCAGTGTTTGAGTTTCTATCTTCCAGACATGCTGTTTCCCTCCTGTCTGCACCTCTATTTAAAAATCCAGGGCCAACAGGGTGAAGTCTGGCCCTGCTCACAGGGTCTCCGCAGCCCACCTTTCTGAACTGGATGGCACAGTCTTCTGACTTGGCTGCTGGTGCCCGGAATAGGCCCAGATGCTGTCAAGCCCACCCAGGTCCCTTCACCCTTATTCCCTGCAGTGCACCATGCCAACTTCCAACTACCAGGACCTGTGTCCCTTTGCCTGAGACCTCCCTCCCTCCAGAGCAGTCCAAACCATCCTGCTATACTTGTAAATGCCACCTCCTCCAAGAAGCCTACTCTGATTGTTGGAGACTGCTCAACTCTGCCTCCTGGTTCTGGCTGCCTTCAACTCTGTGTGAACTCTGCTTTGAACACTTGGTACCTGGTATTGGGAATTCCATTTCTCAAGTCCAAGCTTTATCTTGAGATGGATTCTACCTTCCCCTCTCTCCCTCTCCCACTCCTGCCACCAAAAGTTTTGGATTGAAGTCCTGATTCTCTCATTTACAAGCTGTTACCTGGGCAAGTTATTTAACTGCTCTAAACTCCAGTTTCCTTATCTATAAATCAGAGTGATAATAATAGAGACTTCTCTCACGCTTGTTTCAATAAATAAAGGAGATGAGATAAATTATTTGACAGAATTCCAGGCATGTAGTGAGGAAAGGAGACAGATTTGCCCCCAGGACTGATAACTAGTACATAGTCTTCCCAGCCCCTACACTGCTCCTGGGATTGGCATTCTCCTTCTTTTGGGGAACTGACCCCACCGGTCCAGCTCCATAATTCTAGTAGAGGATGTTTATCCTGGGTCCCCACCCCATGGCCACTAGATGACCAGTTGAGGAGTGAGCACATGCTCACAGCTGGCCAGTCACAACTCTCCCCTGGGATTCTTCACAGTGGAGCTGGGAGAGGTTCTATCTGGCTCCTATCTGATGGAAATGCTGAGATATGAAAGGGGAGGGAACTGCTGTCAGCAGCCACGTCACCTGCCATGTGAGGGAGAGGGTCTGAGAGACTCAGATCAACAGGCTCTGAGGCAGAGACTAGAGAAGAATGAGAGAGTGGCTTGTGTCCTGGGCTCCAGTTGTCTCCAAGACTCTGCTGTCTGCTGGTCCCTCCCTTCCTTTTATTTTTTAAAACTTTATTTATTTACTTATTTTTATAGTAATAGGGTCTTGCTATGTTGCCCAGGCTGGTCTCAAAACTCCTGGCCTCAAGCAATCCTCCTGCCTCGGCCTCCCAGAGTGCTGGGGCTATAGGGGTAAGCCACCATGCGTGGCTAGTCCCTCCCTTCTATTGACTACGAGAGATCTTCTGAATCCTTCCCGTAAGTCCCTTTTATTTTGCCTTATCTCAACCATTGAAGCTGAGCTTCTTTCATTTTCTCCCCCTCAAGTCAGGACTTCTGGAAACCCATCTTTCCTCCATCTGCCTTGACAAGGCACAGGACATCCTGGAGAAGAGAAGGTGAAGGGAGCCTCTGAGCCACTCCTGAAAGTGCTTCCTGTTTTGCTGTCTCACCAATGACATGGCAGAAAGAAACTTCAGTCCCAAAGAAGGCAATCAGCAATCAAGAACTTCCCAGAGGTCAAGAACGGCCAGGAGCGTGAGGCTCTGGATGCTGGTGGTGTTAGTGGAGGCTACAAGGGGGAGGGACTGCTTCTGAGGACCCCTGGAACGTGAGGTCTCCGTGGGGCTCAGTGGCCCCACTCTACCCACTGGCCCACATCCAGGTGACTGGGGCCTCCCAGGAGGTGAGGAGGCGGCTGGGCCTCTATCCGGCCAGCCAAGATGGGGGCGGCCGCCGGCTTCCTGTCTGATCGGCTACCGTTTCACTCCATTCTTCAGACTGCTCAAGGAAAATTGCCTCCCTAATTGGCTCTTCTCTCCAACAAGCTGTAATGAGGCTAAACTTCATTCCAAGGGTGCTTAACCACCCCCGAGCATCACTGGATGCCATCTGCAGCCCCCGCCACAGCTGCTGCCCACGGCACGAGGGGCCCTGGCTGGGAGACAGTGGGGGAGAGCCAAGAACCAGGCCCTGCTTTGGCTCAGCTGCTCAGAGACACAGCACCAAACCCCAAAAGTACAAGGAGGAAGCCTTGATGTGGAGAACCCCAGCTTGTGGGGAGACACAGCCCTGTCTTCAGGGAGCCCCAGTCCAGGGGGAGACACAGTTCTGTCCTCAGGGTCTCATAGTCTGAGTGGGAAGATGCAGTCCTGTCCTTAGGGAGCCCCGGTCTGAGAGAGACAAAGCTCTGTCCTCAGGGAGCCCTAAGACTACCAAGTGAGCCAAGCATTAGATGGAGATACAGCTGAGGACACAAAGAACAAAAGGCCTTGCTCAGTGGAGCTCATACTCTAACAGAAAGGAACCACCACCCACCTATTCCAACCTCAGCCCAAGCTTCCATCTTGGAAAGGAGACATGGGCACTGCAGGCTGCCTTGCAGGAGAACCTGGCTGTTTTTAATAGATTAAAACTAGATTCCTGTAACATAGACTCTCAAATACAAATGTGGGGGGGACCCCCCAAAATGGAATTATCTTTTGGAGGGTGGGCCCCTTGTAGTACAGGTATTCCCCACTAAGTAAGTGTTCTATCAACCCATCAGTATCAGCGTACCAGCTAGCATTGTTGTGAGAGGCTGTGATCAGCTTCAGTGAATTTTTTGTGGAGATTCCTTTAATGCCTTTGCCCATTTCATGATGGGTGATTTATAAGTGCACCTGCCCATACCGTGCTGAGTGTTTTGACCAAAAATGGCATGACATGACCACTGTGCTCCACCCTCCCTATTCGCCTGATCTCGCCCTGAGCGACTTAGTTGTTTCCCCAGATGAAAAAAGTCCTCAAAGGGAAACGTTTTCCTGACGTGGAAGAGGTGAAATAAAAAATGGCAGAAGAAAGGCATCCAAATTGATGAGTTCAAAAGTGTTTGAGCAGTGGAAAAAGCATCTCAATAGTTGTATGACATCAAATAGGGAGTATCTTGAAGGCAACTGAAGTTTACACATGTAAGAATAAATGCACAATTTCTTACAAATAAAGTTTGGGTTTTTTGGGTTCCCCCCCTTGTATATAGGAGAGGTTTATAACCTTCTGAGCACAGTCTGAATTCTGGGGGGGTGAGCAGCTCTCCTCCAAAGGTGAGGTGGAGTCTCAGCTCCTTCCACCCCATTTCTCTACCCCACCAGGTTTGCAAAAGACACTCCACTGTCCTACCAGCTATAGCCGGAAGTGGCCTCCATCACTTCCTCCCACATGCCATTGGAGAGAGCTTGGTTACATGACATGCCTCGATGCAAGGGAGGCTGAGAAGCATGGTGTCTTAGGGCAGCCATGGGCGACTGGCACACAGTTCCATCACCATAATGCAGGCAGAGTGGATGAGTGTTGTCAGCTAGCCATTCACTCCTGTGTGACGCATGATTTTCCCTGTGACTCAACTAGGCAATCAACTCCTGGAGGATGAGACTCTCATCTCCGCCTACGCCCATTTCCCACCGGTCACAGCACTGGGCACACAGAATACCTCTTCGTTCAAGGTTGATTCAGAAATAGGAAGCTGACACGATCAGTTACCTCATGATGTCCACCAAGCTTAGTGACTGAAAACAAGAACCATTTACCTCCTCCCAATTCTGCAGTCAGCAATTTGGGCTGGGTTATTGCCTGGGATCACTTCTGCAGCAGCAGTCATCGGTGTGGTTGGAGTGGGATGGTAGAAGATGAACTTACATGTCTGGAGGGTGGTGCTGGCTGTTGGCTGGACTTTGTGGCCCCAGCATCAACAGGATAGCTTGGCTCACTTGGCAATCTCAAGGCAGAAAGAAAGTGAGAACTGAAGTCACATAACATCATTTCTGCTATATTCTATTGGTCAAACCCAGCCCAGATTCACGGTGTGGGAAAACAGACTCCACCTCTTGATGGGAGACACCGTAAAGAATCTGTGGCTGTTTAAAACTTACCACACTCTTCCAGCTATCTGCTGCCGCAAAGCAAACCACCATAAAACAGAGGCTTTAAACAATGGCAGCATTTCTTCTGCCTAGGAATCATGCATTTGGGCAGGATTTGGTGGGAGAATAATCTCTCTATCCAAGCAGCACCATCTGGGGTGGCCCGAGGGTTGGGGCTGAAATCACTGGAATCTCATGCACATGCCTGAAGCTGATTTTGGCTATGTGCCAAGGCCTTACCTGGCCTTTGTCTAAAACACCTGCACATGCGGTCTGTGCTTTCTCCTGGCATGGCACCTGGGCTCTTCCAAGAGACAGACAAGTTGACTGACCTAGGCAGAGTTGTGTTACCTTTTGTGACCTAGCCCCTGAAGTTATGCCGTGTCGCTTCTGCACCAACATTCTGTTGGTAGAGGCAGTCACAAATCTATCCAATTTCAAGTAGAGAGTTCCTTCCCCCACCAAATCCTGTCCAGAATGGAAGATTCCTGAACAAGCAGACAGAAAACAGATTCACCTTTTCTGACGAGGAGTCACCGGGTCATGGAAGAGCTAATGTGAGATCAGACATGAGAGGGGGACCCAAAAAAACCCCGGAATTTATTTATAAAAAATTGTGCATTTATTCTTGTATGTTTAAACTTCAGTCACCTTCAAAGTACTCGCCATTTGATGCATTCTCCTATTGAGATACTTTTCCACTGCTCAAAGCAGTTTTTGAACTCGCCAACTTTGATGCCTTTTAGTGCTTCTGCCATTTTTTGTTTCACCACTTCCACATCAGCAAAACATTTCTCTTTGAGGACTTTTTTCATCCGAGGAAACAAATAAAAGTCACTTGAGTAGGCGAGATCAGGTGAATAGAGAGGGTGGAGCACAAGGGTTATTGATCAAAAACTGCTGAACTGCTGAACTGTTTTTGATCAAAAACTGCTGAACATTCAGCATGGTGTGGGCTGGTGCATTGTCATGGTGAAATAACCATTCTTGGGATGTTTCTTCCACAACTGTGATGCAACTTTCTCAAAACTTCCAGATAAAAACTTTGGTTGACCATTTGATCCAGAAGAACAAATTCCAAGTGTACTACAAGGGGGCCATCCTCCAAAAGATAATTCTGAGTTTTTGGGGGGTCCCCTTCATATTCTAAGGTTCATGTTGGAAATTGCAACCTTCTGTTCCCTCATCTTCACTCATCCATTTATCCAACCCCCATGGCGCACTTGTCGTGTGCCAGGCACGAAGTGGGGACCAATCCCACAGACTCTCTGCTTCCTGAAGGCACTGAGCCACCTCACTCCTCTGAGGGTAGGAAGTTGGCAGCCTTTCTTTGGAGGGCAGGACCACTCCTCCGAGGTCTGTGTCCTCTCCCTGCTCCTTGCTGCTAGCATCCAAAGAGGCCCCTGAGGGGAAGCAGTATTAACGCCCATCATGCCCAACAACAAAAAGAGAGTGCGCATTTCTGCAGGCAGGATTCTAATTGGAAACGAAGAAGGATTTTTCTAGGCAAAGATTTGTTCCTAGGGACATGCTCTCCCTCGTTCTTGTCACTGTCCTCTTTTCCACATCCTGTCTCAGTGGGGCATGGGGGAGGTGGACATGTGAGGGCAGATGGGGAGAGAGGACAATGACTGATCCAAAACATAATGTCACTGGTGCTCTGCACTCTTCAGTTTGGATGCCTGTCTGGGCTGAGCAGGTGATCACTAAGGTATGTTGGATTTGAATGTCTAGACTTACCTTAGACTCACTAGACCATTAAGAGCCTGAAATCTGGGGCCCTGGCACCTAACAGAGTGCTTTCCACTTAGTATATATTGAATGCATGTTTGTCAAATGAATGAATGGTGTAAAACAAATCAGTAAGAATACCAGTGGCTCCCCTAACCATCATTATCTCTTCTCACCTTCTTTTTACAGCAAAACAAAAACTATAATTTATACTGCATGTTGCACCCTAGGATAAAGTATGCATGTCCCTGCCTCCTTTGTAGCTAGGAGTGGTCATAGAACTAAGTCTTGGTCAATGAGATGTGAACAAAGAGTGAGATGTGCAACTTCTGGGTCACAGCTTTACAAGACAGAACAGTCCCTTCCTTTGCCTTTCCCCCTTCCCTGCAGCTGAAATGTGATGTGATGGAAAAATATCTTGAACCCTATGGACAAAAGAACACCCCAGAGATGGCAGAACAATGATCTAGAAGGATCCTGGGTCCCTGACATCTCGGAGCTGCCATCTCAGCCCTTGACTACTTAGATCCAGAGTACTATGTGGGAGAGAAATAATTTTCTATTTAAGTTAGCCACTGTTATTTAAAGTCCCTGTTAGAGCACCTGAACCTCTATCTGAATCAATATAGCAGGAAGGTGAATAATTTATGAGTGAATTCATGAGTAAGTGAATGACCTATTGAGTGAATGTCTAAATTGTTGCTGTTATGTTGACAGCAAAATAACACAATATCTCCTTTTTAAAGCTTTAACTGTTTGACATTTGTATACTTGAAAAGTGTGTAGAGGGTGGTTTCAGGGATAGTTTGATGGCAAACTGGCCATCAAGGACCCCAGACTCAGTCTACCTTTTTGTCCCACCATCTTCAGAGTGTTGGTTTTTATCCTTGAGTTTAGTGCCTCATGGTCACGCAATGGCTACCACTGTTCCAGGCATTACAACCTCACAGTCATGCCCATGGACAGGAAGCAAGGGATAAGGGGGTGGTGGTGGCAGTGGAGTGGCAAGATAGGATTTTCCTCCTGAGTCTCCTCACTAGTAACCAACAGTGCCTACCACAGTGACGATGTGGGTGAATGAATGAACAAACCCTCTGTAGTAAAAAATGCGACTTTGTTCTCTCCAGGCCTGGTAGGTGGGAGAACTCCCACATTCAGGTCCCAGGAAGGGAAAAGCAGACAATGGAGGGACAGGGGGTGCTCCTGGGATTTAGAGGCAGGAAAGAGGTCAGAGCTCTAGGGCCAGAGGGAGGAAGGGCGGGAGCCAGCGTGGATAGGGCACCTGAGAGCTGAGCTGGGGTGACTCACAGGTCAACAGAAGAGAAGAATTCCACTGTGGACTTCTAGGAAGGAGAACAGGACTCCGTCAAGCCTAAGAACCTGGACAGAGCCTACAAGGACAGACAAGGGTACTGGGTTCCTGATGTAGGCAGTGGATTTAATCCAGTCCCTGGATTAAATGTGTGTTGCAGAAATCCAACAAAAAACTGTTTAGGGCTGTTGGTGATGGTTCCTTATGCCCTAACAGCAAATAAAGCACAGAACACTGAAGTCAGAGCTTTGAGGGCCCTGAAGAAATTATTCCATCCAAACTCCTCCCATTTTGTAGGTGAGAAGACGGAGGCCCCAAGACAGGAAGAAAAGAAAGTCCATGGCAGAGCTTGAACCAGAACCCAGACTCCAGGATCACATCTCGCCTCTCCCACTGGGCATTGCACCATTTCTCAAGACAGAGTCAAGGCCTCCATGGAGTGACTCGAAGGTGGTGGCCTGGGGTTCCTCAGAGCATTCTGGAATGTTGAGCAGAGCTCCTGCTCTCCATTCTGCCATGGCCTTTTCCCCAATATCACCAGGATACAGAGGGCTGAGAGGGGTAACAGCTGGCCAGCAGTGAGTAGCAGCCTGGCAGAGCAGTGAGCTCCTAGTCACTGGCAGAGTTCAAGGCTGGAGAGATATTTCAGGGAGGACTCTGGCCAGCCATTGGAGAGAGTGATCGCTGCTCAAAACTTTGGCAGCATCTCCAAACTGACTCAATCCTCACCAGCCAGGAGGTGTCAGATCTTGTGGGCTCAGGTCTGAGGGCCACAGACCTTGGTCACCTCTGTCAGCCCGGAAGGCTGTTCCCTTGGAAACAGGTGGGTCAGAGAAAGACAAGAAGAGAGATGTGTGGAGACTGTTCAAGGTTGGACCCTATGCCCCATCAGCCTTGGGGGCAAGATATGGTCAACGCTGGCAGAAGGGGAACAACGTCCTCAGAGGCGGACCTACTCACCAGAGGTTGAGGGTTTGCAGCCCACCTCCCTGGAGTCTACAGGCCGGAAGCCACTGCCATGCTGCATATTCCCCTCACCCTCCATGCTGCCCTCACTGGAGTTCCCAGGAGAGTAGTGACCCGAGGGGGAGAGTGTAAGGGAGATTGGCCCATCCAGAACCTTCTCTGCTCCTCAAGATTTGGATAAAGAAAAGGCTCTCAGTTCCCACCCTAGGGGAAGGGAAGTCAGACCTTCCACCCTGCACCCCATCTCTGGACCCAGGGTGAAGGGAGTGAAGGGACACCTCCCAGTCCTAGCCCAGGCTCCACCTCTCTCCAGCCTTCACCCCTACCTTCCCCTCCAGGAGACGGTGTCTAGTGCAAGGCCAGTCACCTCCTGGGAAATTCTGGATGTACTGGAACTCGTCACCACCAGGGTAAGGGGCTGGGCTGGATAGGGCTTTTCTAATGCCTCTGGGGCTTCAAGGAGGGTAGGACGCTCTTCCCACCCATCCTAGCAGCTGTCTCCCCCCACTTACCCCCTTCCGGTCTCTCCTCCCCCTGGAGAGCCTTCCCGGTCTCTGCAGCCATCCTCCCTGAGGACTATCTCTGTCCTTCCTCTGCCTTTGGCTCTGCCCTCCAGTGTTCCTGACACCCACTACATCCCGCTAAGGACCCCCCTTCCCCCGATTCAGGACGCAGCCAGACCCCAGCCGGGCCCGCACATCTCGGGGTGAGGCCACTGGCGCAGAGCAGGCTGCCCGCCCCTGGGCACGGAGCCCGAGCCCGCCGCCCCTTCCACCGGCTCCTGCTTCACGCCCACGTCCCCGCGCCGGGCGCCCAGCCAGGATGTCGGTCGTGGCTCCCGCCACCTGCCAGCCTCTTGGTGGGGTGGGGCCAGGGTCAGGGGTAGGGGAGGGAAGAGGGAGAAAGTTGCCTAATTCCCATGTAGGCCTGAGTGATGGGGATCCCCAGTGCTGGGGAGGGGACAGAGTCAGACAGGTGCTCAGTACTACAAACAGAAACAGGGCATATCGCTGAGGTTTCCACTCACCTTTTCGTGGGCCCCCTTTCTCTGCATTACTTAGAAGCACCCCACTCCCTCCTGTCACTGAATCCCAGAGCTGGAAGCAACTTCAAGTTCAAACCTCCTCATTCCCGCTCCCAATTTACAGGGAACTTCAGGCCAGAGGCAGGGCTGGCTTACTCACTGTCCCAAGCCAGAATTCGGCTCCAAGCATTCCTAGTCACGGTGTCCTTTCCACTCTCTGGGCTCAGGCTGCTTCTCTCAACCTCCCCTCCGACCCTCTCCCACTCTCTCCCTAACTCTCTCTGTGGAATCAGGACCCCTGCCTGTGATCCTAGTCTTGAGGCAGAGATCAACAGAGGCTTTCAGGGGCCAGTGTGCATGGGCATCCCAGGGGCATTGAGCTTGGGGCGTATAGAGCCCAGTGCTGGACTCTCAGGGGGCACAGGAGACTCGCACAGGGCAGAGAAGCCAGCAGCCCCCCTCCCCTGAGGGTAGACCAGCCATGGGGGATGCTGGAGGGATGAAGAAGCTTGTTGTAATACTATCTGGTCAAGCTACAGCAGGAGTGATGCAAGTTGGATTTTAAGAGAAAAAAAGCTTCCTACTGAGAGTGAGACAGACAAAGGAGTGTGGGGTCCTGGAATGTTCCGGAAATCTCCCCATCTCCTTTGGAGAACTTTTAACATCAAGAAGAGCACTGGGGCAGGCATGGTGGCTCACACTTTGGGAGGCTGGGGCAAGAGGATTGCTTGAGCGCAGGAGTTTGAGACCAGCCCAGGCAACATAGTGAGACCTTGTCTCTTTAAAAAAAAAAAAAAAAGGCTGTGCATAGGGGCTCAAGCCTGTAATCCCAGCGCTTTGGGAGACTGAGGTGAAAGGATTGCCTGAGCCTATGGGTTCGAGGCCAGCCTGGGCTACTTGGGGAGACCTCATCTCTATAATAAATCAAAAAATTAGCCGGGTGTGGTAGTGTGCACCTTAGTTCCAGCTACTGGAGCCCAGCAGGTCAACACTGGGGTGGCCGTGAGCATGCCACTGCAGTCCAGTCTGGGTGACAGAGTAAGACTCCAATTTATTTTTTTAAAAAAGTCAGGCATGATGGCAGGAGCCTGTAGTTTCAGCTACTCAGGAGGCTGAGGCAGGAGGGTCATTTGAGTTGAGGAGGTAAAAGCTGCAGTGAGCTAGGATCACACCACTGCACTCCAGCCTGAGTGACATAGCAAGACCATGTCTCAAAAAAAAAAAAAAAAAGCCCTGGGGCATTCTGCCTGTTGGGTGGAGGAGGAGTCTGGGAAGGGGTTGACCCTCGGTCTCGGCCCTCTCCACCACTCCAGGCTCTCGTCAGGTTGACAGGCCAGCCCTCCTGGCTGCCCTCACAGTGGGGTAAGTTTGCCCACACACTCAGCCTCTCTGGAATGAGGCCTTATTAAATGACCCCACATGCATGAGAGAGAGGGAGGCAAACACCAGGCTGCACAGGGGCTACCAATGCCACAGTGTCCCAAACAAGGAAGGGGGAGCAAGAGGCTCACGTGGACCCCTGGTCATCTCCGAGTCCCCTGGCTTCCCTCGAAGCCAAGCAGCCACCTCCTTGAATCCGTGCTCTTGGTCTTTCTCTATTTAAACCTGAAGAGCACCTCCTCCCGGAAATCCCTGGGGACTGGCCCAGCCATGGAGAGGAGTGGCTTTCTCCTACTCAAAGTCCATGGATACCCAGCTTTTCACATCTACCAACATGCTGCAGGGGGCTCTTAGGTGCTTTGAATGTTGCCTCTCCAACATAATGATGATGGTAGTCTACGCTTGCTAATCACCTAGTCTGAGCTCTACCAGGTGCTTTAGACAGGTTGTCTCCTTTCATCCATAGTTATTCTTATTCTCATATTACATGGGGAAAAGCTCCCAGACTCAGAGACACTAAGTAACTTGCCCATGGTCACACAGACAGTAAGTAGAGGAAAGGGCCTGGATTCAAATCCAGGCCTGTGTGGCTCTGAGACATGTCCTCTTATCCAGGTTCCTCTCCCCCAACCTCCATTCCTATGCTGCCCCTTCCTGGACCAGCTCCAGGAATAAGTCAGTCCTGGGTTCTGCCAAGGGGCTCTTCATTTCTTCCTGCAGCCTGCTCATCCCTTCTCTCGAGGGTCCCAAACTTCATCTGAAGGCATTGTGATTGATTTTCACTTTTCATCCCTTAAGGTTTTCCCTCCAATGAACACACGGTGCTTGTGTGATATTACTTTCAAAACATGTTTTTAAGGCATAAAAGTAGTTGGAAAGTTTGCCAGGTGGTGGGGCAAGAGACCAGCTCCTAGTCTCAGCTCCGGCCTTTGAAGCTGTGTGACCCTAGGCAAGTCCTCTCTAAGCCTCAGTTTCCCCACCTGTATGGTGGGCATTATCGGTTCCCTCTCAGGATTAGTATGAGAACGAAAGGAGAAATTGGTGTAAACTTGGAAGGGCTGTGCACATGGGAGGGATTATTCCTCTATTTTTAGATAGATATTTGAGTTGACTAATTTGAGTTGACCAATCCAGAATATTGGTCCTCAATCAGTTAATTCTTCCTTTCTCTCCTGCCTTTTGGGGATAAAGGGACCTGGCATTCTTGAGCCAAAAGACAGAGAGAGAGTGCAAGGGAGGCCCAGGGTAAAGTGAAAGAACACAGGAGTTCTGGCTGGCCAGATTCTCTTCTCCCCACTTCTCCTCGCTCCATGCCTGTTTCCCTTCCTAGGCCCTTTAGTGTGGATGAGGACAAGAGAGGCTGAGGAGGAAGGTGAGGAGTGGGGAAGGCAGAGGAGTTGTAGCTTTCACACCCTCTGGGGCCCTCTGACTGCAGCAACCACTGACCCTGGGCATCTCAATTAGCGGCTTGCCTTATAACTAATTATATAGTCAAGGCTGCCACAGGCTTACACACATGGGCATGTGCATACACTCACAGGTGTGCAAGCATGCATGCACACTCTTGCACACTGCATGGGCATCGGGCATAACACTGAGTGTTAGTGTTTGTCGCTGGAAGTAGTATTATTCTCCCTGGAATTTCTCTTATTCAAAACTTGGCTCTACATCCCCTCCTCCTTGCCCCTGGTCAACTCAACCCAATTCTTCTCCCTCCCCTCCCTATGGCACAAGTATTTTTATTTGAATAAATCAGCAGGAAATGATTTCAAGTTCAAAGCCCTTTCCCAAACTCTGTGATGTATGGTTATAAAAAATAATGCTAAGAACAGAAAGTGACCTTTATTTCTAATCTATGGTCCTTGATGACTTCTGCCTTTTCTTTTCTCAAGAAAATAGATTTTTTTCCTGGTTATTAAAAATAATACATGTTCATGTAAAAATATTCAGACAATCCAGAAAGCCTAAAGATGTGAGTCAGAAGCATCTGAAATTCACCACTGAGATGACTACTATTCACATCCCAGGGAATAAGCTTTCAGACTTAAAAAATGCATGCATTCATATATACACAGATATTTTTATATCTAAAAAGATAGTAATAGGCCTGTTCTTTTCTAATCTGCCACCCTCTCCCAACAATATATTATGGCCATCTTTAAAAGACAGCAGATTCCCACTGTGTGGACGTGCGGCACACACAGCCTCTCTGACTCATGTTTTACTCTACTCCTCATTGCCTCTCACATGAGAGTGAACGGGTGGGTGGTTCTGGAGGATTGTTGCGGGGGGGGACTGAGAGTGGAGCTCTGCCTGGGGCCACGCTTAGAGATAGAACAAGGCCTCACAGATGCTGAGTCCGCTCAGCAGGGCTCTGGCTGGCCTCAGGGGTCTGAGAGAAATAGGATGCCCCAAATATCATTAGAGCAGTCTCAAACAGTGGGCAAGACAAGGTGACAGCTTCATTCAGGGTAGGATTTGCATTCGGGGGACTTGCCGGTTGATCTTGGAGCAGGAAGCCACGCTGGGCGCTGATGGGCTGCATGTCCAGGAAAGATGGATTTGGGAAGCATCGGGGAAGGATGCCTCCACCCAGGTTTGGGGTGACTTCAAGGAGAAGAGCTTTGACATTTTTCTTGGATGTATTTATACCCAACCTCTTTCTAGAAAGGTGTTATAGTAGCTTTCAACAAAGGACATGCAAAAGGTCAGGCAGTCAGAAATAGAAAAGCAGGACCAGGGACAGTGCCCGTCCTATGAGGAGACTGGAGACCTTTCCTGGAATTTCCGCAGGAAAGGTGCCCATGTCTCCCAGCCCCTGGAGATGAGCTGGTGAGAAAAGCAGGGCCATCCCAAGGGAAGGAAGAGGAGGGAACCTGGCTGATGTGAACAGACACTGCACCGAAGTCAAAAATCTACATTTGTCTCCAGGTACTTGCTCTGAATTATGAGCTAGAGTAACCACATCACTCTTCCTCCCTCCTTTCCTCCTCCCTTCCTTTTCTCCTACCTCCCTCCCTTCCTCCTCCCTCCCTTCTTCCCTTCCTCCCTTCCTCCCTTCCTTCCTGAGTCGGTCTTACTCTGTCGTCCAGGCTGAAGTGCAGTGGTACCATCATGGCTCTCCGCAGCCTTGACCTCCTGGGCTCAGACGAGGCTTCCACCTCAGCCTCCCAGGTAGCTGACGTAGACTATAGGTATGTGCTGCCGCACCCAGCTAATTTTTAAATTTTTTTGTATAGACAAGGTCTTGCTGTGTGACCCAGGCTGGTCTCAAACTCTCGGGCTCAAGCAATCCTCCTGCCTTGGCATCCCAAAGTGCTGGGACTACAGGCGTGAGCCACTGCACCTGCCCACATCACTTTTCTGAGCCTCAGTTTACTCATGTGTAACATGAAAATAAAAATATGAGTCATCATAACACAAGGCTCTGTTCCTGTAAATTACCTGACCTGCCTGAATAGTTTGCTTTGGGACCTGCCCTTGGACAGGGTCACCTAGAGGACTTTCATGGTGCACACACTGCACAACTGTGCCCCTGGGAATGAATGGTCAATAGAGGAAGAGAGAAAGGAGTTAATGTTTATGGTGCCTGTCAGCCTCTCCTAAGTGGGCCCACCCACAACCTCTCTTGAAAGAGCGGTCCCCAGCCGGACTCGGTGGCTCAGCCTGTAATCCCATGCCTTGGGAGGCTGAGGTGAGTGGATTGCCTGAGCCCACGGGTTCGAGACCCACCTGGGCAACTTGATGAGACCTCATCTCTACAATAAATCAAAAACTAGCTGGGCGTGGTAGCGCGCGCCTGTAGTTCCAGCTACTTGGAAGGCTGAGGCGGAAGGATCGCTGGAGCCCAGCAGGTCGAGGCTGCGGTGGCTGGGAGTGGCCACTGCACTCCAGTCTGGGTGACAGAGTGAGACTCCAACTCAAAAAAAAAAAAAAAGAAAAGAAAGAGCAGCC
>CAUYQG010085846.1:0-25801 GCA_963574415.1 Tarsius wallacei
CCGCCTGGGCAAGCGAGACCTCATCTCTACAATAAATCAAAAAAATCAGCCGGGCGTGGTAGTGCGCGCCTGTAGTTCCAGCTACTTGGAAGGCTGAGGCGGAAGGATCGCCGGAGCCCAGCAGGTCGAGGCTGCGGTGGCTGGGAGCGGCCACTGCACTCCAGTCTGGGCGACCTAGTGAGACTCCAACTCAAAAAAAAAAAAAAAAAAATCTGAAGATTCAAAATCTCCTGTCACTTAATGGTTGTATGAATTTTGGTCATCATTTGACTGTTGTGAGTTTTCTTTTTGTCTCAAAATGTTCCCCTCTCATTCTCCCATTCCAGTCTTTTCAACAGATGACATCACCTTATACTTAACAGAGAAAAGAAACCATTAGAAATTCTCTCAGTTTTCTACTTTCAAAAATGACTGACTTGCATACATCTTCAGCAATTCCTCATTTGGTCAAATATTTAGGGTCAATATCTCAACTTTGGTTTTGAATTCCATCTTCTTCTGTCTTCCTGAGAAACGTGAGTTATCAATTTTTTTTTTTTAGCTGGAATCTCTCACTCTGTTGTCCAGGTTGGAGTGCAGTGGCACTCTCATGGCTACTGCAGCCTCAACCTGCTGGACTCAGATGATCCTTCTTCCTAACTCTTCCAAGTAACTGGAACAACAGGCACATGCCACCATGCCCGGCTATTTTTTTAATTTTTGATTTTTTGTAAAGATGAGGTCTCACCAAGTTGCCCAGGATAGTCTCCAATCTGTGGGCTCAGGCAATCCTCTCACTTCGGCCTCCCAAAGTACTGGGATTATAGGTGTGAGCCACCACACCAGGCCATCTTTTCCCTTTCTTGAGTACTCAACTTGTTACCCTTAACCACATCAATTCCATCAGCATTAAAGCACGCTTAAGACTCCTCTACATTAAAAAAGGACCATGCCCTTCCCTAACCTATTCAGCTATTGCCATTTCTCTCTTCTCTTTGCATTTATAGCAAAACTCCTGGAAAGAGTTGTCTGTATTTTCTGCCTCAACTCACATCTTTCTAATGTGGTTTCTGCTTCCATCATTCTATCAAAATTGCAGCAGAAGGTGATCAGTGACCTCAGTGAAACCAAGCCTAAGGGGTATTCTTCAGTACTTCTTAGTAGCATTCTTCACTACTAATCTCTCTACCATTTTTGAGTTACTTAAAATAAGCACACTCTCTTGCCTTCTCTCCTAATTGACCCCGCTCTTTCTCTCTCTCTTTTTTTTTCCAGGTGACTTATCATTAAATATTGACATTTCTCAAAACTAGTCTTAGTTCTAGTCTTAATCTATACTCTTTGTCTAGGCTATTTCATTAATGTACCTAGTTTGAATTGTCCTCATATATATTATATATTGATGATTCAGAAATTTATCTGAATTTCCATTACATCTAACTATTAACTTGATATTTCTACTTAGATATTTCCAAGGCACCTCAAACTCAACATATACTAGACCAAACTCTTCTATCTGTCTAGTCAGGCTAGGCCATAAATTTAGGAGTTGTATCCTTGGTGCCTCATCCACATTAACCCCACATATCACTATTTTTTCCCTCAAAGATCTGTGTAATCTGTCCTTTTTCTCTGTCTCTACTGCTGTCTAATTTAAACTGTCATCTCTTTCTTGGACAACAGTAGTAGTTTTCTAACTGATTTAATCTCATCCATTCTGGATCCCTTCTGGTCTTTTTGACACTCTTTACCCAAATGATTTTTATGAAACAAAAATAGTATGTTACCCCCACTAGCTTATCCTTGAGTGCCTTCCCATTGCAGTTAGGATAAAGACTAAAATCTTTCACATGGATTTTATCTTTCTGGCCTACCCTATTTGGCAACTGCCTCATGTTCTCTCCCTTCCTTCTCTCACATATGTGAATTGTGCATGTTCCTTCCTGCTATGGGTCTTTGCACTTGTTTTTTGCTCTTTCTTCACCTAACTTTTAATCTAACTCCATCCCATGCTTCAGATCTCATCCCAAGAAAATTTGTATAAGAAATGCAGCTTTTAAAATCTTGTTTTATTTTAAAAATGTGGGGTACAATTCGGGATTAGGTATACAAACGATCATCATACAGGTAAGGTTTGGGCCTCCCTTTGGTCCCCATTTTGCCTGATTTGAGATCAGGTATGCTTATTAATGTTATGTGCCCCCCGCTCCCTCCCCTGGCAGTTTCCAACTACTGCTAATCACTTTCTTATAGTATTATGGTAAATGTTCAGGGTCTGTTATGAGTGCGAACATGTGATTCCCAATTCTTTGTTGCTGTGACAGATCACTGAGTATGATAGACTCTAAATTCATCCAAGTTGCTGTGAAGTCCATAATTTTGCCCTTCTTTATGGCTGAGTAATATTCTATCGTGTATATGTAGCACATTTTTTTTTTATCCAGTCTTCTTTTGATGGGCAGCACGGTTGGTTCCAAGTTTTTGCAATTGTAAATAGTGTTGCAATAAACATGTGTATGCAGGTATTTTTTCTGTAGAGTGATTTAAGTTCTTCCAAGTATATTCTCAGTAGGGGGATTACTGGCTCATATGGAAGGTCAATTTCTAGTTCTTGTAGAAAGTGCCACACTGTTTTCTAAAGAGATTGTACTAGGTTACATTCTCAACAGCAGTGTAGAGACATTCCCTTTTCTCCCCATCCTTGCCTGCATCTGTTGTTTGTTTTACTAATCTTGGCCTAGTTAGATGTTATCTCAATGTGGTTTTGGTCTGCATTTCTGATGATTAGTTTGCCTGAGCGTTTTTTCATGTTTCTGTTGGCTGCTCATATGTCTTCTTTTGAGAAATGTCTATGCGTGTCTTTTGCCCACTTTTTAATGGGACTTTTTTTTTTTCCTTTCAGGACGTTTGAGTCCTTGTAAATCCTGGATGTTAGGCCTTTGTCAGATATGTAGTTAGTAAATATTTTTTTCCCATACAGTGAGGGTCTTCCCACTCTCTTGATGATTTCTTTGCTGAGCAGAAGCTTTTCAGTTTGATAAGGTCCCACTTGTCTGTCTTATCTCTTATGGCATGGACTTTTGGGGGTTTGATCAGGAATTTGTTTGGTCTTTGATCCATTTGGAGTTGATTTTTGTATATGGTAATAGGTAGGGGTCCAGTTTTATTCTTCTGCACATAGTCAGCCAGTTTTCCCAGCACCATTTGCCGAACAGGTTCTCCTCTCACCTGTGGTTGTTGTTGGAGGCTTTGTCAAAGATGAGTTGACTGAGAAATTGAGAGTTTGCTTCTGGAATCTCTATCCTGTTCCATTTGTCTATATGCCTGTTCTTGTACCAATACCAGGTTGTTACTGTAGCCTTATAATAAAGTTTAAAGTCTGGAAGTGCGATACCTCCCACTTTTTTCTTTTGCTAAGGATTGTATTGGCTATTTGTGTTTGTTTATGTTTCCATATGAATTTCTGTATTGTTGTTTCCATGTCTGAGAAGAGTGTTGTTGATAATTTAATGGGTATAGCGTTGAATGTAGATTGCCTTTGGTAGGATGGACATCTTAACAATGTTGATTCTTCTAATCCATGAGCATGGAATATTTTTCCTTTTTGTGTCACTTTTGATTTCTTTGAGCAGTGTTTTGTAGTTTTCGTTGTAAAGGTCTTTCACTTCTCTGACGAGGAAGATGCTGAGGTATTTCATTTTTTTGTGGCTACTGTGAATATGACTGTGCTTTTTATGTAGTTCTCTGTCTGTTTATTGTTGGTGTATAAGAATACGACTAAAATGTACCAGCTAGCATTGTTGTTGTGAGGCTGTGTTCGGCTTCTGTTAACTTGTTTTTGGAGATTCTTCCAAGCATTTATCCATTTCATGATGAGTGACTTATACAAACAATCTGCCCCACACCACACTGAGTGTTCAGCAATTTTTGACCAAAAATGGCGGATCCCTATGCTCCAAAATAAAGAAAAAAGAAAAAGAATGCGACTGTCTTTTGCACGTTGATTTTGTACCCTGAAATTTTGCAAAGTCCTTTATTAGTGCAAGGTTTTTGACAGAATCTCTCAGACTTTCAAGATGTAGGATTATATCATGAGCAAAGAGGGATAACTTGACTTCTTTTCCTATTTGGATACCCTTGATATCCTTCTCTTGTTTGATTGCTCTAGCTAGAACTTCCAACACCATGTTGAACAGGAAGGGGAAGAGTGGGCAACCTTGTCTTGTTCTGGTTTTCAGGGAAAATGTTTTCAGTTTCTGTCTAGCAATATGTTGGCTGTGGGTTTATCATAGATGGCTCTTACTATTTTGAGGTATATTCCCTCTATGCCTAGGTGTTCGAGGGTTTTTATCAAGAAGGGATGCTGGATTTTATTGAAAGCTTTTTCCATATCTCATGATATAATCATGTGATTATTGTTTTTACATTTGTTGATGTATTTGATTACATTTATGGTCTTGTGGATGTCGAACCAGTCCTGCATCCTGGGGATGAAGCCTATTTGGTCATGGTGGATGATTTTTGAGATGTGTTGTTGGATCTGATTTGTTAGAACCCTTGTTGAGAACTTTTGCATCTGTATTCGTCAGGGATATTGGCCAGTAGTTCTTTTTTTGTTGGATCTTTGCCTGATTTGGGTATTAGTGTGATGTTAGCGTCATAAAATTATTTGGGGAGAGTTCTTTTTTGATTGCCTGGAATATTTTCAATAGGATTGGTATCAGCTCCTCCTTGTATGTTTTGTAGAATTCCACTGGAAATTCATCTGGTCCAGGGCTTTTTTTTTTTTTTTTGTAGGTAATTTTCTTATGACAGAGTCAATTTCCTGTGTTGGTATTGGTCTATTTAGGATCTCAATTTTTTCTTGTTTCAACCTTGGAGATTGTGTGATGTTAGAAAAGTCCTCGATTTCATTTAGGTTATCAAGTTTGTTTCTATCTAGATGTGCATAGTAATCTCTGACAGTCATTTGTTTTTCTTTGGAGTCAGTTGTGACTTAATTTTTTTGCATTTCTGTTGTGTTTACTTGGGCTTTTCTTTTTTTGGTCATTTTTGCTAGGGATCCAGCTTTTTGTTTTGTTGATTTTTTTTTTCTATGATATTTTTATCTTCTGTGTCCTGTATTTCAGATTTTACTTTGGTGATCTGAAGTCTTCTGCTGAAGTTAGACTTTTGATGGTCTTGCTTTTCCAGCTCCCTTAGGTAATTTGTTAGACTGTCAACTTATTCTTTATATTTCTTGATGAGTATTCATAGAAATATAAATTTCCCTCTTAGTACTGTTTTCATGGCATCCTAGGGATTTTGGTAAGATGTTTCTTTGTTTTCAGGAGTCTTAATTTTTGTTTTGATTTCTGTGTTGACCCAGGAGTTGTTCAGCGTCATGCTGTTTAGTATACATATTTTTGTGGGAATTTTGTTGGTGGTGATATTTATTTTTATTCCACTGTGATCTGAGAAGGTACATGGCAGTATTTCAATCTTATGAAATTTGTTTTTGCTTGATTTACGGCCAAGTTTTTGGTTGATCTTGCAGTATGTCCCATATGGTGATGAGTAGAATGTATATTCTTTGGTTGTTGGGTGGATTATTCTGTTGGTATCTACTAAGTCCATTTGGTCAAGAGTCAAGTTGAGGGTCTGGATCTCTTTGTTGATTTTTTTGCCTTGATGATCTATCTAGCATTGTTAGTGGGCTATTGAAGTCCCCAGGTATGATAGTGTTAGCATCAATATCTTTTTTTTAGTTTACTTAGTAGCTGCTTTAAAAAATTGGTGCTCCTGTATTGGATGAATATATGTTTAGGATGGATATTTCCTGTTGATGGATCATTGTTTAGTGTCCCTTTGTATCTTTAAAAATTTTTGATACCTTAAAGATTGTTTTGTCTGATATTAAGATCACGATTCCTGCCTTCTTTTGTGATCTGTTCACCTGAAAATTTGTTTTCCATCCTCTAACTTTGAGTCTGTGGGCCTCCTTTGTGGTGAGATGAGTTTCTTGGAGGTAGCAACTAACTGGGTCATGTGTTTTTATTCAGTTTGCCATTCTATGTCTTTTCAGTGGTGCATTTAGTCCATTCACATTCTTGGTTGCTTATTGAAATGTGAGAGTTTGTCCTTGACATAATGCTCTAATAAAGGGTGTTTTGTTTTCATTTAGCTTTTATGTTCATATATGTATGTGTTTTCATTTTTGCAGGTATGCTGTGTGTTCTGATCTTGTTTTTGATCTTGTGAAGTATATGGTCTTTTTTTTTCTGTGCACAGCACCTTTTTGAGTATCTCCTGTAGAGCTGGTCTTGAAGCAGCATATTCTCTTAGCGATTGGATGTCTGGGAAGGATTTTAAGTATCCTTTGCTGATGAAGCTTAGGTTGGCTGGGTGGGAAATTCTTGGTTGAAATTGTTTGTCTTTGAGACCATTAACGGCTGGGGTCCAATTCCTTCTAGGCTGTAGTGTTTCTGCAGATAATTCTGCAACAATTCTGATTGGTCTCCCCCAGTATGTTGTCTGACCCTTTTCCCTTGCTGCCCATTAGGATTTTTTCTTTTATACCTTCTTTGTGTAGGTGAGTTACTATGTGTCTAGTGGTTTGTCTTCTCATATGATGTCTTGCAGGGATTCTCTGGATCTCTTGTGCTTGTATAGTCTTTCTGGTCAGATGAGAGAAGTTTTCTTGAATGACCTCTTGGAATGTTTATTCTAAGTTGTTTTCTGTTTCTCTTTCTATTTCAGATATTCTGATCAGATGGAGGTTTGGTTTCTTGATAAAATTGTACATCTCTTGGAGAGTTTCCTAAGTTTTCTTTTCCCTATATTTTTAATAGATTGGGTTAATTCTATATTTTGGTCTTCAGCTCTGAGATTGTTTCTTCTGCTTGATCAATTCTGCTTCCCATGCTTGTCAGTTTGTTATTTATTTCTTGGATGGAGTTCTTTATTTCTGGTATTTCTAAGTACGCTTTCTTGAGTCTGTTTAGCTCTGTTGCAATTTCATTTAGTTTTAGCCCTTGTATTTCTTGATTTTTTTATTCATTCTATCCAATGATTCTCTCATCTCTGTAAGTATCTTCTGGGTAGTGTCGCTCTTAGAGATAGCCATTGTTTGTGCTCCAGTTGCTGTTCTTTCTAGCACTGGCTCTTTGTTGGTACTCTGATGGTTACCTGCAGTTTTTCATTGTTTTGTTTTTTTCATTTGTAGCAGTTCTCTTATATTTTTCTTTAATTCCATTGCTCAGTGGAAAATGCAGAAGCAGTTGCTTCTAATATTCACTCTACCTTTTGTCCTTCCTTGAGCTGGAGCTCTGAGTTTGTTCAGTTATGAAGTAGGGCTGGGGGTGGGGCATTAGCTATCTCACTACAGTTTTGAGCTTTTACTAGGAGCTGGGAGCGGGTGCTGCAAGGATTATGAACATATTGGCAGGTAATAATGTTTGCTATATGGTGAATGGGCCAGCTGGGACTTGCTGTCTGTCTCTGAACAATATGACCTTGCAGAGGGTATGTTTGCATAACCCCTGATTCCAAGACAGGGTATAAGAGGGAAAAGAGAGATAAAAAAAGAAAGGAGGAAAAAGAGAAAAGAAAAATGCAACAATAACAAAAGAAAGAAAAAACATAATAAAAAAACAGAGAACAAGGAAAGAAAAAAACAAATAAAGCCACCAAATGAAATAGTCAAACAAACCAATACCTCCAACCCCGGGGGAAAAAAAAAAAAAAAAAAAGGAAAGAAAAGTTGACACAGAGTTCTCAGCTTTAGTATGTCTCTTGGGGATGGGGGGGCGGGGAGGGAGGCTCCCTCTTGTGATGGGTTCTGTTACTGCAGGTTCTCTGTTTGCTGTTGGAGCTTATTCTTGGAGGCATGACCCAAGTACTGCTTCTTTTGGCTTGTGCAGGAGGAAGGAGTTTCAGAGGGGAGGGGTTTCCGACCTCTAAATCTGTCCCCCTGTTCATTTCATGCGTCAGCGGGAGGCTGCGACATGCCCCCAGCTGACCCGCCAATGTTTAGCCCTCTCTGAGTGTGATCTGAATGTTGCCCACCTGAATCACAAGTCTTGGGAATCACTGGGTAAAGGGTGCTGGGTCACTTTAAAACTCACCGCCACTCATCTGCTGTGAGCTGGGGCTGGGTTCTTCAGTTGCATTCCACAAATGCTTCAAATCTGTCCCCCGTTCACCCTGTGCAGTTGGAGGGAGGCTATGACTGATCTGCCTAGGTTCAGCTCTCTCTGTGCCTGCTGATCAGGAGGTTGCCCACCCGAATCTCATGCCTCACGAATTGTTGGGAAAAGGTTGCTGGGTCACTTTAAAACTCACCGCCACTCATCCTCTGTGAGCTGGGCCTGGGCTCTGTGGTTGTAGCTGCAGACTGCAAATGCTTCAGTTGGGGAATGGGGCACCTGGGTCTTCTTGGGACTTAGGATGAGTTTCTCTGGTATGTTTTTTTGCAGTTCCTGCTGCCACTGTATGCGCTGATGCCAAAGGCTGCAGTGGCAGGTGGCCCTGGAAGCAGGTGATCCTTGTTTTATTCCCTTTTTTTTCCTGGAGAGTGCCGCAGAGATGGTGCCTGCCTCTAGGCTGTAGAGAGCACTGGGGTCCCAGCAGCCAAGCAGGGCAGCTGCCTAAGCAGGAGGACTCAGGCCACTTACTCCCAAGTTTCCATTCAATCAGACATTCACACACCTGTTTGCCAACATGTTAGCATGAACACTTGTCTCTGCACGTTCTTATTTATGTGGAGACTCACACACTCTGACTGCCTCCATTGCCATCTTGGAATCCAATCCTACCCTTTATATTATGCGGCATAACTTGAAAATATAGATAAGCAAGTTACTGTATCCTTAATAGAAAGAGACTTTCAAAGTTGAAGGCAGATTGTATGGAAGTATCGAGCAGCGCAGGTTGAATATCTATCTGCCCTAAGTTAGAAAAGTAAAATTGGAAAAGTAATATTTTTTGGATAAATTTCACTTTGTGATTTTGTAATTTACAATTAGAGATTTTTTGTTCAATTACTTAGTTTATAGAACAATGGCAAAATAAATAGACAAAAGTGAGAGTTATAAACAGCAGTGAAGATGACTTAGCTTTAGACTTTTATACATTAAGTTAGAAAAAATAAACATTGATATGGAGCAAAACGATGGTAGCAGTAGTGATATCATGCCACCAAGAAGAAAACAGAAATATAATGGAAAGTGATAGCAATGAAAGTGGTAGTTGTTTCGAAGAAGTAGACGACAACATATCATCAAGTGAGTGGGAAGATGTTACAGAAAAAGGGTGATCCTGCAGTGAGAATAAATTGTGTTGCATGTCCTTGAACAACAGGACCACAAACAGCAAGTACTGTAAGAGACCCTATTGACTGTTTTGCAAATGAATTGGTGGATGTTGTAATAAAAGAAACAAATCGACTTGTCATAAGTGGCATGATGTTGACCGACAGGAATATTTAGCTTTTATTGCAGTGATCTTAATGTGGGAAGAAGAAAATGAGACCGCATTGTCTGCTCAAATAGAAAAACACCAGGTGGAAGACATCAAATAAATGATTATTGCACAACATGTATCAATGATCCTGCAATGTATGTCAGTGACTGTTTCATACATTATACAAGTTAGAAAAATATATAAAAGTTTGATTTTTTTTGGTCATAAGTTCCTCAATGTTCAAAATTCCATTATAAGCCAAGTATCATTACAATAAAATGATTGGTTCCAAAGCTGTACAATTTAATATGAAGTGATTCTTTTGTCATTAGTAAGTTAAAAAAGTGCAGTCAAGTTGCTGGTAGGTGATCTGTGAGAGAACTCTGAGTGTAAAGGGTTAATTTTGTGATGATTTGATTTTCCCCATGATTGCAAGGACATCTTTTTTTAAACCACTATTTTAGCTTTGATGCTGAAAAATGCTTAGGATATAGTTGGCACTCACATATTACTGAATGACTGAATGAAGGTAGATTGGGTTTTGAGTCCTGACACTTACACTTTCTTTTTATATGACCTTGAGGAAGCTTTTTCCGAGGTCAATTTCCCTAAAATTTTTTCCTTCTTATCTGTTAAATAGAGGTGATAAATGAAAAGTGCATAGTTTAGTGCCAGCCCATGATAAGCACCAGTAAATTATCCTGTGATCATGACTATAACTACTAGAGTTTTTGCATTTTTTGTTTTTCTAGTGTGAGTTTTCTATGCATATTTAAACTACCTTATGCCCCCAAGGAAAAAGTGATAGAGATAGGGCTCTAAGCCCCATGAGGGATCCTTCTGCTCTCAGTCAGCATGTCTTTTGTTCTCATGATGCTGGTTTCTCCATACATTTCTCTGCCTTAGTGTCTGATGGCTTTTAAGATGTTCACTCTGTGACAGCCCATATGAGGAGTATCTAATTTAATGGTGATTTCTGAACCTGAAATCGTTTTTTTTGACACATTCTGGGCATGTGGGCCCCAGAGTTCTTTGTTCTACTCTAGGCATTCATAACCTCAGGGTTATTTCTCCTAGCTTTGGAGCTTCAATACCCAGAAGACCAAGTTGATGTAAAGTGTTCCTTTAACTGTTAATTTTTCTTTCTCTGATAGCTTTAATCTAAAAATAATCAAAATTCTCTTAGTATATTTTAACTGTGATTTAACCATTTGTAAAAATTATTCTAAAAATATTTTATGTGTTTATTTCTGAGTACTGTTATACTGATACATCTTTCCTTATAAATTCACATTTCATATATAAATATATAAATCACTTTTTTTGGAACAAAGAAATTTTATTTTGCAAAAACAAGATATTAAAGACTTGAAATACCTTTTCATTACGTCAAGTACTCTTTTTTTTGAGAAAACTTTTTTTTTTTAAATTTAAATTTTATTTTTTTATTTTTTTTTGAGTTGGAGTCTCACTCTGTCGCCCAGACTGGAGTACAGTGGCCGCTCCCGGCCACCGCAGCCTCGACCTGCTGGGCTCCGGTGATCCTTCCACCTCAGCCTTCCAAGTAGCTGGAACTACAGGCTCGCGCTACCATGCCCGGCTAATTTTTTTTTGATTTATTGTAGAGATGAGGTCTTGCTTGCCCAGGTGGGTCTCGAACCCACGGGCTCTGGTAATCCACTCACCTCAGCCTCCCAAAGCGTGGGATTACAGGCTGAGCCACTGAGCCCGGCTAATTTTTATTTTTAAACATATTTTTTATTTTAAAATTGTGGGGTACAGTTAAGGGTTAGGTATATAAATATGCATCGTTCAAGCACCCTTGTTGATAAGGGGTGTCGCCGTGTTGAGAAAAACTGTTTTGAAAGCCAACATTTATAACATGAGGGTAATAAATATTTGCTTCAATCAAAACCATATTGAGATGCCATCTAACCCCAGTAAGAATGACCATCATTAATAAAACAAACAACAACAGATGCCGGCAAGGATGCGGAGAAAAAGAAACGCCTCTACACTGCGGTGGGAATGCAAACTAGTGCAGCCTCTTTAGAAGACAGTGTGGCGATTTCTAAAAGAACTAGAAAATGACCTTCCAGATGGCCCAGCAATTCCTCTATTGGGAATATACTCGGAGGAACTCAAATCATTCTATAAAAAAGATACCTGCATACATATGTTTGTTGCAGCTCTATTCACAATAGCAAAAACATGGAACCAACCATGTTGCTCATTGAAACTGGACTGGATAAAAAAAATGTGGTACGTATACACAATGGAATATTATGCAGCCATAAATAAGGACAAAATTATGGACTTTGCAGCAACTTGGATGGATTTATGTCGATCATACTCAGTGATCTATCACAGAAACAAAGAACAGAGTACCATGTGTTCTCACTCATAAGCGGACATTGAACAATTATAATACTATAAGAAATAGACTGAAAGTAGTGGGAAGCTGTCGGTGGGGTGTAGGATTGGCAGTTGAGGGAAACTGTTAAGAGAGGGAGGGGCATACCTCATCAACAAGGGTGCCTGCATTATCAGCGTTTGTATACTTAACCCTGAATTGTACCCCACATCTTTATAATAAAAATAAACAAATATTTACTTCATGCCAGATGCTTAATATGGTAACATACACACACACATACACAGACACATACATATAAAGTACTTTGAAATATGTTTCAATTTTGATTTATTTCTCAGTTAATTTTTTTTTAGAGCAAACTGTTTTAGAACAAGTTGTGGCTTTGACCATATTGTATATTAAATTAGTCTTTGAGAAAAATGTACATTTATGTGATTTTTTTTCCTTTAGTAGTTGTCCATGAACTGTAGTTTCCATTGAGTATTTTAAAAATAATATGCTCTATGTTGTTGAGGCTAACATTGTTAACCAAGGGTACCACAGAGGAAGACTTCTGAAAAGGAAGGCACAGACTTACAGAAATCAAGTCAGAAAATGTACCTGTGGTAGAGCTAACTCTATAAGTGTGACTGCAACTAGGGAGTTCCCTAAAGCAAATTGGAATTATGTCTCTACTTCGGTGTGATTAGTGGACTTCTGAGGTCTAACCCTAGTGTCCTTTTTGATTTGTGATATGGCCTGTATTCTAGGGTCAAACAGAGGTCCTCATGCCCAGTTTGTCATTTGTGACAATGAATGGTATTCTCTAGAGGTTATGATAATTTCCCCCGACATTTGAATAATGCTTACAACAAATTAAATTATGAATAAAAAATTACTTAAACCCCAAATGAAAATTTAAAGAAATAACTGTATAAAGCATAATGAGTAACCTCAGCATATTTTGGCGTTTTTTTGAGATTTTGGCAATTGAAGAGCATAGTTGAGAAGATGTATTTCTAGTAGAGATAGTCTGGTGTCCTGACATCTGTTTTTCCTGTTTAATACTAATGGAAACTTCCCTTTCTTTGTGAAAGCCTTCACATCCCTCTCTCTGCTGAGGATTATATACAGTTGGGTTATTGGTGGGATCAAGCCCCCTGGGTGCAGTGAACACACTCTAACTGATTAGCCAATTTACTGAAGATGGGAAGGTCTGTAAAAGAAGATGGGCCCATGTTCTCTTGTCATCTCCTTATCTGACCATTCAGGCACATGACTTGGAAGGTTTTGAGGAAGTATCAGGTGAGCCAACATTGACATTTACTAAAGCGTTTTACAGCCTACGATGGAACTTTCATGGAGTCAACATTTGGGTTAACCATCTGTCTAGAACTCCAACCAATGCTTAAAAGAATTTAATATAAACCATGCCCTGAGACATGTTCATACATGGCCCAGTTTCTTTCAGAATAAAATGTAAGTTTTCATTACTCATCTTCTCTGGAGTGATAGTTAAGGATGGATATGGATCCCTTTGAGTGGTAGGTTTTCGATCCTCAGATGGACAACTCTGTTAGGAGGTGAGATTTTTGTTACTGGATATGCCTTGGATTCTACCTCATAGAGTGGAACTGTTGGACATGTCGACAGCCATGATCAAGTGCTTGGAAAACTTGATGGGAAACTACCCTGTGTTCAGTTCTTGACATAAGCAGAGCCTGAGACTCCTATGGCACACTTTTGGTTTTATATGTTGGTTCTGGGAGTTGTGTTCTATATGGTGTGGAAACAGATGTTTACCTCACAAGTGAGATGTTCTGTTGAAGTCTGGGATGCTGTTCCTCAAAACATTAATAGAGAGCACATAAAACCACACTCTTCTCTAATATTGGAGAAATGCTTTGTGCTCATGTGACTAACAGAGTGAACATTATTTTGTTACAGACAGTTTTATTTAGTTTGTGCCCTAACTTCAGGAATCCAGCTGGGCTGTGTGTTGTCAGTTAGAGACTTCAGCTTAGGCTGTAAGCTCAGCTCTGCACTTTTTCTGGCAGGTTTACTCATCTTCATCCACTCTTATCTCAGTATGAGTAGATCTGTTTTTTGAGTCATGTTCCCTATCCATAGTTTATGTGAAATTGCTTGTCATTCTTACTTATCACACAAAATAATAACTGGCTCCTTTCCATTGTAACATTTACTTATAAAGGCAGAACTATTCAAATAACATGATAATCTGGCAAGAGGATTACACAAAGTATCTCCCCCCTCCTGCCCCTCCTCCAGAGCAGAGTTGAATTGAACATCATAAAGGGCATTTTGATAGCCAAGGATTTTTACTAATAACTTACTCTGTGTTTAAATTGATAAAAAATGACTGGAGTCATTTCAAAAATTGTAGATGTTTACAAACAATCCATGTTAAACATCATGTACTGTCCAATTCTTTTTAATTGGCAGTTTCTCTCCAGTTACTTTGAAATTGATCCTCTTTCTTCACACACACACAGATACACAAACATATAATCAACTATGTAAAACATATGCAGTAAGTAGGGAAGACATTAAGGAAGGATATTAAAATGTTAATAAAAGCGGTTATGCCTGGTTAGTCAAATTGGGGACTTTTTTTTTTTTTTACTTTGCCCTCTGCTTCACAGGGAACATATAGTATTTTTATGATTAGTAAAAATATTTTTTCTATGATAAGCATATATCAGTTTTGCTATAGAAAAATGCTCTTAAGATTTGCCAGTAGTTAAAAATACAGTAAAATTTGTATATTGAGCAACATTTGAATTGGAGCTAATTAAATACAACTTACATTTATCTACAAAAAGGAAATATTTTTTCTCATATAATTTAAGAACCCCACTCATGAGCATTTAATAATTATTGCCCACTTGTACTTTTGCTATGTGTAAAAAATATAAAATATACCAAAAATGTAAAACATGTAAATATAAAATATACAAAAATAAAAATATGCCAAAACCCTAATAAACTAACAGTCTAATTGGTTTTGGAGAAATGGGCTACATCTTTTCTTTTCTTTTTATTCTTTTCTTTCTATTCTTCCTTTCTTTCTCACTCTGTAGCCCGGGATGCAGTGACATGAACCTGACTCACTGCAGCCTCATCTTCCTGAACTCAAGTTATCTGTCCACCTCAGATTTCAGAATAGCTAGGACTACAGGCACACATGTCACCATGCCTGGTAAATTTTTTGATTTTTTTTTTTTTATAGTACATGGTCTTGCTCTGTTTCCCAGGCTGGTCTTGAACTCCTAGACTCAAATGATCTTCCCACCTTGGCCTTCCCAGGTGCTGGGATTATAGGTGGGAGCCACTGCATTCAGCCTGTTACATGGTTTTTTATCTGAATGAATTTGTTTGCTTTTAGGTTACTCTTTTTTTTTTTTTTTGAGTTGGAGTCTCACTCAGTCGCCCAGACTGGAGTGCAGTGGCCGCTCCCAGTCACCGCAGCCTCGACCTGCTGGGCTCCGGCGATCCTTCTGCCTCAGCCTTCCAAGTAGCTGGAACTACAGGCGTGCGCTACCACGCCTGGCTAATTTTTTGATTTATTGTAGAGATGAGGTCTCACTTGCCCAGGTGGGTCTCGAACCCGCGGGCTCAGGCAATCCACTCACCTCAGCCTCCCAAAGGCGCGGGATTACAGGCTGAGCCACTGAGTCCGGCAGGTTACTCTTATCATAGTAAATTCTTTCAAAGTTGGTACCTTTTACTAAAATACAATGGAAATTGTAATCCATCTTTTGCAACATACCTTTCCTTAAGAAAACAAAATTCACACCTATAATCCCAGCACTTTGGGAGGCCGAAGTGAGGAGATTTCCTGAGCCCATGGGTTCAAGACCAGCCTGGATAAATTGGCAAGACCTCATCTCTACAATAAATCAAAAAATGAGCCGAGTGTGGTGGCATGCCTGTAGTTCCAGCTACTAGGAAGGCTAAGGTGGAAGGATCACCTGAGCCCAGCAGGTCGAGGCTGCAGTGGCCGTGAGCGTGCCTCTGTACTCCAGCCTAGGTAACAGAGTGAGACTCCAACTCAGAAAAAAAAAAAGAAAGTTTATTTAAACCTTTATAATAAATTTCTTCATTTGTGATTAATTTCTACATTTTTATATTATAAATTAAGATAAAATTAAAGGTAAACTTAATTTTATAATAAAATGTTGGAAATTGAATGGCATTTAATTAAAATTTGTTCTCTAAATGAGAAAATTTAGTCTTTTCTCTTTACATTAGACTTTATTTATTAACTTATGCACTGGAACAATGCTTGGAGAAATCTGAAAATACGCTACAAGTTTATTCAAGATCTTGCTTTTATATAATTTTTAGTCTTTCTGGTTTTCTAATTGTCATACATAGGTGACATAATTGTTATATTTCTTTTTTGTTATGTTTCTTTAGTGAGGATTTCAAGTAGTACTTTATGTCAGGCATTTATAATGTAGATATCAAGAAATGAGTGTGTATCTCAATATTTTTAAATTGAAAAAATAAGGCATAGATAAATTATAAAGCATAGAAAAATTATTTAAGTTGTGAAAAAGTTCACCTTTATGTTTGGAATTCCTTTATTCCTACTGCTCATGGTATTCATGTTGTCTAAGAGATGTATTCAGTATTTTATACTAATGAAATATGATTCTTTGTGTCCAATGATGTGTTTCCTGAAAGGATATACACAGAAAGTGGTTAATATGATTTGAAGAGTTAACTGTTTATGGTGTTTGATCTTTTCCCTAGTTGCTAAAGTTATGACATGAAATAATCTTATTAACTATGTTGTTAGGTTTATAGATTTTTTTTTCCTATTCATGTCATTTTATACAGGCTGATCACTTACATTTGGAATTTTGTGTCAGTTAAGTGATTTAATCAGAAATTCTTCAGAAGGAATTAGACCTGCAGTAGATAGTGTTAGTAATGTACACTTCTTCAGTGTTTTTGAATATTTATGGAGAACTTGTGTACTTAACTGTAACTTAGTTTTCCAGTTTGGGTCTGTTCCTAGGTTGCATTTACAAATAAAGTTTTTGTGTATGAATGCCTTGCTTTTCCATATCCATTGACCTTTTTAAAGCCTTTGTAGTCTCCATTTAATGCCTAATTACTTAAGGATTCTTTGAGCTGTTTGCTTGAAGTCTATTTTTCCTTCCTAGTCATTGACAGAAAACACATCTGCCTTAGTGAGGCCTCTTTGATCTTCAGAGAGCTTTATCTAAAGAGAGATTAAAAAGAAGTCTGTCAGACATTTTCCCAAAGAAATTGAAAATGCTTTCTAAGATTTCACATCAGGTAAAGCTTTTTCTGTGAATTAAGACATAGGAAAATAACTATGCCAATCAATGATTTCACCATAAGTTATAGATTGTGGAGATTTGCTTCTGGTAAGAGGGAATTCTTTTATTTCACCTTGGGCACCAAATGCATGTAATAGTATCAATGACCGAAGTAACTTCTTTTTATTAATGTTGCCATATTTAACACTAGTAGTGTCTGTGGAGAAGAGCCTACAGAGCTTCCATCTGTCCTCAGCCTTGTTGGGGCCTCATGTCACAGGAAGAATTTTCACCTGATCTAGTCTGAATCTAGATTTTGAGAATGCCAAGATCCATATCCCAGCCCGCTTCTCCCTTCTTCTCTCCATCACTTTAAACAAATATATATAGAATGCTTATTTTGTACCATACGCTCGATTTATACCATTTACCAGGAGTGAACAGTTCAGTATAGGATCTGCTATACTGTGGCCTACAGAGAGAGTGTCAAGATACTACCCTAAAAACACATGTACAACTATTTAATGAGTTCATGAAGGGCCTTGTTTTCAGTAAAGAAATATAGAATCTGTCATCACTCTAAATTTAATTTCTATATACTGTTTAACCTTTTAAAAAGTTACAGCTAAGGACAGCTAATGAACTGTTAAGTTATAAAATAAAATATTTCTATAGAAAAATTTGCTTTGAGGTTCTCAGTCAGTAATAAAACCTTGGAGAGGAAGGTTTAACTAGGTACACTAGAGACTTTTTATTGAGGAGAGGAAACAATATGAAAGTCTTATGAAGTATTGAAGTCTGATTTCTGAAATGAATGTTTGCTTGGAAGAACACAAGAAAATAAGGAGCTAACAAAAGAATCAAATTTTCCAAATTCCTTTTCGGAAATTCCAGGCTTTTTATGAAATTTAAGAAAATGGTTTAGCCTTATGTACTCCCATTTTGAGCTGCTTGGAAGAAAATATCATATAAATGCAAATCATTATTTATTCACCTTGTACTATGTGCTTAAGGAGTTGGAGAATCACGAAGCTATTTAATATACAAGACATTACTTAAAAAATATTCCTTTGTTACGTAATTTGCTGTATTTGATAAGCACCCACCTTTCCTTCCTCCTTCTCATTTACATTCCAAATTAGTTTCTGAACTGACCAAAAAGACCCTGTCAACATCTGGCAATTATTATATCTGTTTGAGGACTATTGGTGTATAGGACTGAGTTGCTGTTAGTTGATAACATTTTGATGTCCTTCATTTTGTTAATTAGTTTAGGAAAACTATTTGGATTTCATATGCAAGTGCCTGCTAATTACTTGAGTCATGAGAAGACTGAGTGAGGTCCAAGTGTCCTATTAATTTCTTTGAGTCTGAAAATGTTCTTATAATTGGTTTGGCAAGAGGAATAAGTGAGATTAGTTGCTAATGAGGAGATAAGTATGTAATTTTATCATGATATAAACCTGTGATTGTCAGTAGACAGTATTAGGAATCTAGATTATTTTTATTAGACCTTATTTCTTTTTGCAAAATAATTATCATCTCCTGATATTGTAAATGGGCTTATTTCATACCATTATTTTTAATATGTGTTAATCCTCAAAGCACAGGTACTTAAAACCTTGCTAATTAAGGATTCATAAATAAAGTTAGCAATATGAGCAGTCAGTTTAGATTCTTCAAATAATTTAGATGAAATTCATTTTAGCATATTTACTCTATGTTTTCAGTTTGGCTAAGGTGTTTGAGGTAAGTCAAGAACCAGAAATGTTGTCAACTTGAGATACATAGGCCAGCTTAGTTTGTCAAGTGAATGACAGATAACTTGTAAAGAAATAGATAAATTACTATACATTTTTTGTAACTAGGAACAAAATAAGCTTTGTATAATTTTACTTTTTATAGTCAATTTGGCTTTGTTTTAAAATAACGCCTGCCTGGTTATAGTAGTTTGAAAGACTCGTTGGTACTTTATTCATTGAACTTCAAATGGAATGTGAAGGTTGTTTGAAACAAATACTGAAGTGTTTTGCATTTGATTTTGAGAAAAGGTTTGTTATCCTCTTTAAAATAATCAAACTCTTCAAATTATTCTAACCATACTCACTTTTACTTGAAGCATGCATTATGATCTTAAGCATTTTTTCACTTTCGTAATCTTTATGTTCCTCTTTCGTATTTTTACTTATATAAAAGAAGTGGTGGTGTTATAGTGTGCTTTCTTATCTTTCATCCATGTCTTTTTTCTCACTGTGTTTATGGTTAGTAAATGCATAGTTCCCTCCTTATTTTTTGTTGGCAAAAGGGATTGTAAATATTATTTCACATTTCTAATTTTTTAGATATCCACAGAATTTCATTTTTAACCACAGTGTTTTTTATAATTTTGGAATATCTTTTGCCAGATGGGGAAGGAGTTACAAGGAACAGCTTAGTTTCTCTGGTACACATTTTGTGTAAATTTTATTGAGCATCTGGTATATGCTCAGTACATTGTTAGATACTCTAAGGGATTTGGAAAAAAAAATTGGTAGTTTTTCCTGTCTGAAGAGTTTATGATCTATAGGGACAAGGCTAACAAAAAAGGTAGAAGCAATACATGATGACGATAATACCACGGGGGCGGAGGGGGCAGGGGAGCACAAAGCCCAGAATTTATTTATAAAAAACTGTGTATTTATTCTTACATGTTTAGACTTCAGTCACCTTCAAAGTACTCTGTTTGATGCAAAACACCTATTGAGAGATGCTTTTTCCACTGCTCATGAAAGTTTTTTGAACTCATCAATTTTGATGCCTTTTAGTGCTTCTGTCATTTTTGGTTTCAGCTCTTCCATGTTGGCAAAACGTTTCTCTTTGAGGACTTTTTTCATCCAGGGAAACAAAAAAATGATGCCTGGGGCAAGACTGGGTGAATAGGAAGAGTGTAGCACAGGGTCATGCCATTTTTGATAAATAACTGCTGAACACTCAGCGTGGTGTGGGCAGGTGCGTTGTCATGGTGAAAGAACCAATCACCAGTTTGCCACAAGTCAGGATGTTTCTTCTGCAAATCATGATGCAACTGTCTCAGAACTTCCAGATAAAAACTTTGGTTGACCATTTGATGCAAGGAACAAATTCTGAGTGTACAACAAGGGACCCGCCCTACAAAAGGTAATTCTGGTTTTTTTGGGGTCCCCCTCATATATAAGTTTGTTTTAAAAGAACAAATTTATGAGATTATTATTGGTATACCTTAGTAAAATAAGTGACTGATAATAACTTATTCTACATGTAGTAAAAATGATTATTTCCCCATAGCAAGACCTTGAAATAAACAGGATGCTACATTTGAAATTTTTAATAAGACAAAATTAATATCTTATTGAAGTTTACGGAATATCATAAAGCTTTCAAAATTTAGAACTTTATCCCAAATTACTCAATTTACATTTGAGGAGACTGAGGCCAGTGACTTGTATAAGTTATACATTTACTTCTTCAGCTGGCTAATAGTGCCAGTATTCGAGCATAGGGCAACAGGCAGATGCATTCAAGTTGTTGGCAATACTTAGGGAAGTAAAACTACTAGTAAGCATTGCTCATGTATAAAAAAAAGAAAAGCCATTACACACAGACAAGTTATCTGTGTTATTTGACCCTTTTTCTCCCTCCTTTTCTTTTTCCCCATTTCCCTCTTTCTTTTCTTCTTCTTCATTGACATCATCGTCATCATCATTAGACAAACATGTAGAAAATGAACAGCGATGTGTTTAAATGCTTATAATAATTACTTGGCTTGTACCTTTTAAGATGCTTTATAAATTTACTTCTTTAGCAATCCATGTAGATTTGTATTGAATATGTTATTAGTAATTATAGCATAAACAAAAATCTAGGCTGGTTTACACAGTAGCTTTGTGGAATTTTTAAACTCTGAGAGCCCATCCTCTAGATAGTACTCTTGCATTGAGTGGGAGGTTAGCTATCCTAAATGACCTCTAAAAAGGCCTTTTGAATTCTATTGTATGCTTTCATGCGCTTATTCATGAAAACATTTTATTTCCTGGGTCCAGCTACTAATATATCTTGAAGTATTGCTTTTATTTTTCATTTTATCGTTCTACCTTCATTCTACTTCTTGCTACTGCTTCCTAAACACAGAGCCCTAGCTTCCACAATAGGTTAATATATATGATAATATTCAGGTAGTGGTGATAGAAACTAGGTGTAAGTTTTAGACTATGAATTGTCTTTATTTTTCTTCTTATTTTTTTCAAAATCCATGTATGTTCCTAGCTATTACAGCAGTGATGGTTAGTGGAAGGAATCTGGATTTTGGAGCCAGAATAGTTTGGGCTGATAGATGGCCTCTACCATTTGCTAGCTATGTGGCCTTAGGCAAATGCCTTGATATCTTTGGGTATCTACCTGTAAAATGAGGGTAGCTGCCTGCCACATAAGAGTGTGTGAGAGTTCCCCTACCTGTTGGCATCTCTAGTTTCCTTCATGGTACACCATCCTCTACCTCGTCATACATTTTTCTTTCCCTTAAACTTTGTATGTCTAGTCCATTATTGTCTTGCTACTTTCACCTCCTGCATTTCTCTCTAACCGTGTATTTCTATCTCGAATATCATATTAATTCAGACTACTATCATTCCTACCTGGTTCACTGTAGTAACATCCTGATTTCCCTGTACTAACTTGTACCCTTTAGTCCATCGTCCACACGTTAACCAGGATGATAATTTTAATACAAATTTAATTATGACACATTCTTGCTTAAAACTCTTCAGTTCCTTCCCACTGTTCCGTTCTTTCCCTTCTGTAAAGCCCAGCATATATTTAGGTCTAACATGGTCTGGAACCTGAACTCGGCCTCTTGCTCGTTAGTTATCAGCTGCTTTCTGTCATCTTTAAAGCTTGGCTCTTCTCTGGGTATTTGTTCTTCCTTCTGTCTGGAATTCCTGCTCTCTGCCATCTTTCCCAATCTTGTCCCTCTTATGGCCCCACCTTCTAGCCCTGGTTAAAAACTACTTACCTTTCCACTATCTGGGGAGACTTTTCTGACTACTCATTCCTCCTTATAGACCTCTCACACTGTGCGAGTCTCTTCCAGAGTAGTGTTTCTTCCCTGCAGAGCACTTTTATCTCACTCAGTGGTGTCACTTGATTTGGCAAAAATCAAATAGGGCATAGGAGATGCTTAATATACTAGTTTTCTTCTCCCTCTAACTTCCAGTTTTTGTAATTTGATTATTAATATCTTACTGGAAAGAATAATTTGTCTTTAATTGTTTGATCATTAAAAATACCTAACAATATGACTTGGTTATATTATGGCTAGGATTCTTCCTCCTCCATGAAAGTCCATGGGAGAATCGTACTAAAAGTAAAGGAATTCACCTGTCAAATCAAGATTGTATGATTTATTCATTCAAAAGAATGAAGTATGTTATATTTGTACAAGATAGTCTTCAGGCACAAATGCATGATTTCATATTGGATCTGCATTTTTAAAAAATCTTTTTAGTTTTTCTGTGGCTCTCCATGGCATCATGAGGTATTTATTCATTGCCCTATGTGATATCTGTCTAAAAAGATAATTAACTCAAACATTTTGAGCTCTCCTTTAAAATTGTCATAATTTAGTACCTTTAATTTAGTTTTAAGTACTATTTCTGTATCCTGCTTAGTATATTTTGGTCATTTAAACTTTTTCTATTTGTCATTTAAAAGTCTGTATATTTTTAAAAACCTATTTTAAAATAATTTCTCTCACTTTTAGATTGGATGACTAATTTATTTATATTGTGTTTCATTCATAAAAGGTTTTGGAGAGCTTCCTAAAATATACGAGATACATATGGAAGTGGTTCCTATGATCTTATTGTTCTAATCCGTTTCACCTTTTATGGCTTTCCTTACTGTCAGTGATCTGAACATTACACAGGATTCCATGATGCACAGCAGTTTGACATTTATATTTAGACAATATTCAGTTGCCATTACCACTCTTGGTAATGTCCAACACTATCAAGGCTATGTCTTTGAAAAATAGTGAGTTGTGATTCCAGTATTTTTTAAAAGCAGACATTATTTTTTCCTAGATTATTATGCTATTACTCTTTGTAATCTATAGCCACATTTTTGCCAAATGATACAACTTAGTGAAATCCTTTAAGATTTTATTACCGAAAGCTTGGGGTCATGTAGAACTCCACATTATTTTATTTTAGTTGACATGTGAGGTTTCTACCTGTGCCATTGCCTTTTGATTTTGTTAATGGTGGTTTTATTTTATATGTTGAAATTTAGCATTTTTATATAGTTAGTTTTCTCAATATCTTTTATAGTAAACTTTTCCAATATCTAATTTTGTTCTCTCCAATCACTTTCTGAGGCTGCAATTTCGTTTGGATGACCTTATCCCCAGGTCCAAGGATTGATTGATCCTATTTGGTTGAGTTTAAAGGCATGATCCCAGTCACTTTGCTGAGAATGGAACTTAGGCCTAATTCAGTTAGTGGGTGATCTTTTCTTTTTTATTATCATTATAATTTTATTGTAGTGACTGTTAAGAGATGGGTGTATGACTAGGAGTTTTAGCAGTCAAAGGGGAAAGAGCTTCTCTTTTCTTAGTGGTGAGGCATACAGACCTAAGGCCTGAGATTCTGTAGGCATGATGGGAACCATATTGCTGATAAAGCTGGCACATGCAAGAAGAGGGCAGATTTGAGAGAATAGCAGAGAAATGGAAACAGAACTTTGATCAAAATGAGTCTGAAGTGTGACTTACCTCTGTTCTTTGCAATTATACAAACCATTAAATTACTTCCTTGTTTAAGCCAGTTGAAATAGGTTTCCTATGTGCAACTTGAAATAATCTAATAACTCATTTTTGCTTTATAGTTCTTGTATGAAAAGTTAGATGGAAATTTTACTCGTATTTTCTTCTCATATTTGTTCGTTTCACAGCTGTTTGAATCCATATGTATAATATTTGCTTGTGTGGTATAAGTTAGAGGTATACCTTTACTTATTTCCCAAACAATTTTCCATTACTTATTGAATTATATCTTTTCCTATTGATTTGAAACATACTCTTTAGGGAATATTAGTGTGTTTGTGGATTTTCTGTTTTGTTCCATTGATCTGTCTTTAAATTACTATATTAGTAAAAAAATTTTGAAGTATTATCCTTTTGTAATACATATTAATTATTTTTATTTTAAAAATGTGGGGTACAATTCAGGGTTAGGTATTCAAATGTTTATTATGCAAGTACACTTGTTAATGAGGTATGCCCTTACTTCCCCAGGCAGATGCCCACTACTGCCAATCTGGAAAACCTTCCTAGTTACTTTCCCAAATTTTCTTGGCTATTACCTTCCATTTATTCTTCAGGATTAACTTGTGAGTTGTTTTATGTTTTACAAAATAACTTCTTGGGGTTTTGATTAGAAATACATAAATTTATAAAATAAATTAATATGAAAATATTAACATCATTGTTATTAGGTTTTCCTGTCTATTCCAGGAACATTTTTTATATGCAAAGTATTTTTATGTCTCTTATTTTTTTTTAGATAGACTCACCACAATTCTTGTCAGTGTACTTCTTTACGTTTAATATTATTGCTATCATGAATAAAAGCTTCATTTCCTTTTTTTTTAATTTGGAGAAAATTAAAAACACTTCTTGATAATTATTAGACAACCTTAGGGATTTCATATTTACATCTTCTCTTTAAATATAATACAAATAATGTTGAGTATCCAGTTATGAATGTCATGTGTATCCTTAAGACTATTTTTATATGAATATAACTTTTTCTTTACTCTTGATCAATGTTGCTAGAGGTTTATCAATGTTTACTAGGCTTTCTAGTGAATCCATGGTTTTGTTGAACTATTGAATCTTTGTTAATTATTTTATCTATTTTTACTCTTTTATTACTTCCTAATTCTACCTGATTTGGGTTTATACTATTGTTCCTTTCCTAATTTTCAAATTTGATACTTAGCTCATTGATATTCCACCTATATTTTATAACTTATGCATTTAAATTTATAAAAATGTGTCTAATCACTTACTGCTTCTTCATAGTTCTGATATATAGTATTTTAAGGTTTTGCTTCTGGAATCTCAATTCTATCCCATTGGTCTATATACCTGTTCCTCTACCAATACCAAGCTGTTTTGATGATTGTAGATTTATAGTAAAGTTTGAAGTCTGGTAACGTGATACCTCCTGATTTGTTTTTTTTTTTTGCTCAGGATTTCTCTGACTACTCTTGGTCGTTTGTGTTTCCATATGAATTCCTGTAAAGTTTTTTCTAGGTCTGAGAAAAATGTTGCTGGTAATTTGATAGGTATTGCATTAAATCTGTAGATTGCTTTAGGTAGAATGGACATCTTTATAATGTTGATTCTTCCAATCCATGAGCGTGGAATATTTTTCCACTTGTTTGTGTCATCCTTGATTAATTTGAGCAGTGTTTTGTAGTTTTCATTGTAAAGGTCTTTCACGTCTCTGGTTAGGAAGATGCCAAGGTATTTCATTTTTTTGTGACTGTTGTGAATGGAATTGTGTTTTTTATTTGGGTTTCTGTTTGTTTATTAATGGTGTAAAGAAATGTGATTGTCTTTTGCACATTTATTTTATACTCTGAGACGTTGCCAAAGTCCTTTATCAGTGCAACGTGGCTTTTGACAGATTCT
>CAUYQG010085848.1:0-25524 GCA_963574415.1 Tarsius wallacei
GACCTTGTCTCTACAATAAATTTAAAAATTAGCCAGCGGACTCAGCCTGTAATCCCGCGCTTTGGGAGGCTGAGGTGAGTGGATTGCCTGAGCCCGCGGGTTCGAGACCCGCCTGGACAACTTGGCGAGACCTCATCTCTACAATAAATTAAAAAACTAGCCAGGCATGGTAGCGCATGCCTGTAGTTCCAGCTACTTGGAAGGCTGAGGCGGAAGGATTGCCGGAGCCCAGCAGGTCAAGGCTGCGGTGGCCGGGAGCGGCCACTGCACTCCAGTCGGGGCGACAGAGTGAGACTCCAACTCAAAAAAAAATAAAAAAATAAAAAAATAAAATTTTTGCCTGATCAATTCAACATCTTTGTCATCTTGGGGTTTATATCTGTTGATTTTGTATTTTCCTTCGAGACTGGGTCATAGTTTTCTCTCTCTGTATGCCAAAAACACTTTAACTATATTTTGTAAGTGTTATGTTTAAAGATTCTGAACTCTATTGCTCTCTGAAAAGTGTTTATTTTTCAGACAATTAACTGTTAGATTCAAACCATAGTCTGTTGTGCCTGCAGTGAACAAGGACTCAGCTCAGTTGCATTCTTTAAGCCTAGACTATAAGTTACTTTCAGTTTGCCTCATATATGTATAGTGCAAAGGCCAGCTAGGTGCCTAGACTGCCTTTAAAGCATATAATTAAGGCTCTCTGGCTCTGACTCTCTGCTTTCATAGATTTCTTCCTCACTTTTTGAAAGTCCTGGTGGCCTCAGACTGCTTTCCCTGGCAACTCCAGTGAAAGACAGAGGCTCTTCTATCAAAGTTTTAGCTGCCCCTACACCGCTGTTGCTGCTGCCACCCACAGGGCAAAAGTGCAAAAAATGGGGTACTCATTGCTTGCTGGTCACTCCAAATCTCAGCTCCTCTCCTCTTCTACTTTTGTTCAGTCTCCAGAGCCCTCAGGTAGTTTTTGTTTTGTTTTGCTTTTTTTTTTTAATATTGCGCAGAGTTTATAACTGTAATTTATAGGCAGATCATTATTTAGGTACTAGAACTTAACCAGACTAGAAGCCTCTTACTCGTTCTTCATCAATTTGGTTCCTTTTTTTTTTTTAAACCTCCTTTTCTATCCTCTATTCAGCTCAAAAAGCTCAAGTTCTCTACCATTGCTCTGTCTTTAGATCATGACTTAAAAGAAGTTCTTCTGGTTAAATCTCAACTCTTCCCACCCCCAGGTCCCACTCCTACCATCCCCTAACATGCTTAACAAAACGTCACTGTGTTACTTGGCAAATGACTTGTGTTGCTGCCACCCAACCTGGAGACAATCTGACCCCTTCTCTATCTGAAGTCAGCCCCATCATACACCCAGCACTAGAGCATTAGTTAGTACAGTGCAAGAATTGATTGGGGCACAGCTATATACATACTCAGGGTCCAGAAATAGACACAAATACATATGAATTTAGCATGGGATGAAAGTGACATCTCAAATCATTAGGGCAAAGGTGACCTTGTTAAAAAGCAGTGCTGGGACAACTGGTTAGCCATTTGGAAAACAGTTCAAATGGACCCAGGATCTAAACATAAAGAATGATATAAAAAGTACTAAAGGAAAACATTGGGAAGTTCCTTTATGATCTTAGCATAGGAAAAAGTTATCTAACTATGACTCAAAATCCAGGTGCAATAAAGAAAATATTTATTTATTTATTTAGCTACATAACAAATTTAACTATGTAAAAGTAAAAATCTTTGACATGACAAAAACACCATAAACAATGTGAAAAGACAACTAGAAAGCTAAGGGAAATTATTTGCAATTTATATCAGAGGGAGGAAAAACAGCTAATATCTCTAATATATGAAGAACACTTAATAATTGAGGGGGAAACCCTAGAGGAAAAAATGAGCAAAATGACAAGAGCAGATAATTCAAAATTATTTTAAACAATCCTTAAACATATGAAAATATGCTCAATCTCACCCATAATTAGAGAGATGGAAATTAAGACTACACCAAAATACCATGTCTCACCTATTAGATTGGTGTAAGTTAAAAAGTATTACAACACATTCTGTTGGTGAGGCTGCATTTTCATATATTGCTGGTTGAATGCACAATTGTACAATCCTTTTGGAGGGAAATTTGCAATATCTAACAAAATTACACATGTGTTTACTTTTGATTACGAGTCCCACTTCTAGGAATCTAATATCCTGAGAATACACCTCCAGCAATACAAAAAAAATGCATATACATAGACAAGGCCATAAAGCTATTACACAGTTTTGAGACCAGCCTGGGCAACATAGCAGTCTCTATAAAAAAAAAAAAAAATCTTTAAAAACTAGCCGGGTATGGTGGCACACACCTGAAGTCCCAGCTACTCAGCATGCTGAGGTGAAAGATCACCGGAGCCCAGGAGGTCAGGGCTGTCATGAGTGTTAATCATTGTGATCATGCCACTGCACTCCAGCCTGATGACAGAGTGAGACTCCTACTCAAAAAAAGAAGAAGACAAATCTTCTTGGTGTGGTTCTTGGGCCACATGAACAGATTTGATGCCTTCTTAGCTCCATCCACTTTCTTCTTCATTCAAACTTCTCCTAAATAACCAATTCTCTTGCTCTCCTCCTCCACCACAGTGCCTATGAAAAATTTCTTCCCAGCCGGGCTCGGTGGCTCAGCCTGTAATCCCGCGCCTTGGGAGGCTAAGGTGAGTGGATTGCCTGAGCCCGCGGGTTCAAGACCCGCCTGGGCAACTTGGTGAGACCTCATCTCTACAATAAACAAATAAAAAAAACTAGCCGGGTGTGGTAGCGTGCGCCTGTAATTCCAGCTACTTGGAAGGCTGAGGCGGAAGGATCGCCAGAGCCCAGCAGGTAGAGGCTGCAAGCACTCCAGTCTGGGTGAGAGAGTGAGATTCCAACTCAGAAAAAAAAAAAAAAAAATTTCTTCCCAATCAGCTTTTAAATTTTGCATTGCAATTTACATGAAATGTTTTTTGGTTTATATAGTATGTAAATTAGTTTGCAGAAAAAGAAGACTTCTTGAATATCTTCATTTTTAAAATTTTTTTATTTTAAAGATGTGGAGTACAATTCAGGGTTAGGTATACAAATGTTCATTATGCAGGTACCCTTGCTGATGAGGTGGGCCCCCCTCCCCCAGCAGATTCCCACTACTGCCAATTTAGTCCCCCACCTCCCCCCTGGCAATTTCCCACTACTGCCAATCCTCTACTTATAGTATTATGATAATTATTCAAGGTCTACTTATGAGTGAGAGCATGTGATACTCAGTTCTTTGTTTCTGTGATAGATCACTCAGTATTATAGACTCTGAGTCCATTCAAGTTGTGAAGTTCATGATTTTGTCCTTCTTTATGGCTGCATAATATTCAATCGTGTATATGTACCACATTTTTTTATCCTGTTCTCTTTGGAAAAGCAGCATGGTTGGTTCCATGTTTTTGCTATTGTGAACAATGATGCAGTAAACATGCATGTGCAGGTATCTTTTTCATAGAGTGATTTGAGTTCCTTTGGGTATATTCCCAGTGTTTTTAAACATCTTCTAAGTCAGCTAGGCATGGTGGGTCATGCCTGTAATTCCAGCACTTTGGGAGGCCAAGGCACGAGGATTGCTTGAGCCCAGGAGTTTGAGACCAGCCCGGGCAACACAGGGAGACCTTGTCTTGACAAAAAATTAAAAAATTAGCCAGACTAGGTGGCAAGTGCCTGTAATCCCAGCTACTCAGGAGGTTGAAGTGGGAGGATCACCTGAGCGCAGGTGATCAAGGCTGTGGTGAGATGTGATCGTGCCACTGTGCTCCAGCCTGGGCAACAGAGTGAGACCCCAACTCTGAAAAAAAAAGAAAGACAAGACAAGACAAAAAAAGAAACACACAAGCCTAATAAAAAGGGATTCCAAAAAGGCTACTCTTGACCACACTTGCATCTGAGTGTCAGCCCCTTTTCCAATCTGTGAAAGGTGAATAATAAACTTTACCTCTTTCTACTTTCTTACTTGGTTGCAATCTTGCATTATTCCTGCACCCCAGCATCGGCTCCGGCCCACCTTGCCTCACTTGACCCTTTCTACCAGGAAATCCTCTCTGCGACTCTTTTCTCACTATCCTCTCTTCAAACCCACATCTGCCTGCAGACTATGCTGGAACTTGGTGGCAAGTGAGGGCTCTGGCCAGGGCGGCAACCCAGTGTGTCTGAAGGCCCCAAGGAAAGGCAGCAGACCTCTGGGGTCCCTTAGGATGGGAGACTACCATCTGTCCTCTACTTCCTCCCGCAGCTGAGCTCTCCGAGCCTCTCTGTGACCAGACTAGATCTCGGTGGGCAACTGACTGTCTTTTCGCCAGGGCGACTCCCTGGAAAGGCAAGAAGGCCCTGGAAGGAAGGTCCTGGACCACCAGCGCCGCACCACTGACTCATCTCTGTTCTTCGCCTAAAGACAAGCTACACCGAGTGGAGCCCAGCATCACCTCAGCCTTTCTCGATAAGTACCACCTTCGCCCACCACCTGAGGGCATGAGATGATAAAGTCCGGCGACCTCACATGACTACAATCAACATCAAAGACCCACAGCCCTGGACACTCCTTCGTGCCCAAATCCCCCTACCCAAAAGCCCTTAAATATACCCTTTTCGTGATCCTTCGAGACCACACTTGCCTCTGAGTGTCGGCCCCTTTTCCAATTTGTGAAAAGTGAATAATAAACTTTACTTCTTTCGACTCCCCCCCCCCAAAAAAAGGCCACTCAGCCAAAATAATTGCTCCAAAAACTTTTCTTCCCTAATTAATCTGTTTACTAAGGGCTGAAATACTACATTTGAAATTAAGTTGGGACCTATTTTAGAACTAGGGGGTTTGCTACGGCCAGAATGTTGTATTCCCCCCAAAATTCATAATGGAAACTTAATCACCAATGAGATATGGTATTAGGAGATGGGGCTATTGGGTGGTGATTGGGTTGTGAGGGAGGAGGGAGCCCTCATAAATAGGATCAGTGCCCTTAGAACAGAGTCCTGAGGGCACTTGTCTGCTCCCTCCACCATGTGAGGACACAGAAAGTGGGATTGATGAGCCAGAAATGAACCCTCACCAAACACTGAATCTGCCATTGCCTTGATCTTAGAGTTTCCATTCCCCAAAGCTGTGAGAAATAAACTGTTGTTTTGGGGTGTTTTTGTTGTTGTTTGAATCTAGGTCTCACTCTATTACCTGATTGGTACTGTGGCACAATCACATTACCTGATTTTCAATAATTTGACTCTTATCCCCCCCGCTTTTTTTTTTTTTTTGTAAAGACGAGGTCTTGCTATATTGCTTAGGCTGATCTCCAACTCTTGGGCTCAAGCAATCCTCCCACCTCCATCTCGCAAAAGTGCTAGGATTATAGGCGTCAGCCACCGCTCTCGCCAGTTTTTCCCATTATTGTGGCCCTTCCAAAAAAGCTCAAGAGCTCAGTAAAAGGATGTTACTGCTTGTAGCCACAGGGGGGCAGGGTAAGTCCAAAAACAATGTGAATGCTGGCTGCAGCTTGGGCTGTGATGAACAAGGCCTTTCTGACTCACTGGTCTTAACCACCTAAACACTACTGTGACCTTTCTATTTCGTGCCATCTGTGTGACCTGTTCATCCGGTGCATGGTGCCTTGCTCTCTAGCCAATGAGGGAGCTTCTCTTCAACATTTGGGAAGTGAGAAGTCTCCTCTCCATCCCCAGATTTAGCACATTTAGTTGTATTTGTGAGGAACACAGTAGATATACTAGGTGTTGGTGTTCTTTTTGTATGGTAGTAGGGGGAGAAAGCGGTGACCAAAGGAAAGCTTTAAAAAAGGGAAGTGGATTATTATCCTATAAGAACTCATCATTTTGTTGATGAGAAAAAAGGAAGATGATTTTTTTGGACCTACTGCATGCCATTTATAGATAATCATCTCACTTTTTAGTGCCTCACTATTATTAAAAAGCAAGTTGTGCTATCCCCACTTTGCTGAAAATCACATAGCTAACAACTTTCAAGCCACAGATCAAACCTGGTCTTTAAATTTCACCGCCTTTCATAGACTCATGAAAAAAGAAGAAAATCCTTCAGAAGAACCAAATTAGCAAATGTGATTAATATTGCCCAAATAATGCCCACAGGTACCCAGAGGGTACTAATTAAAGCCAGATAAGGGAGAATATAATTAAGCATAACTTTCTGGATAAAGTTGATCCTGAGTTGAATTCTGGAGAAGAGGCAGACCATGGATTGATACAGTAATAAAAGCACTAAGGAAGGAAGGAAGTCATGTGGCAAGGAGGCCAATTTAGCTAAAGCTGAAGAGTTACAGGAAAGGTAATAAGAGCTGAGGAGAAGGGAGCAATTGTTCAACTCAACAGGCATTCAATAAGCTTCAGCACCATGCAAAAAAACAATTCCTACCCTTGAGCTTACATTTAAATGGATTTAAATGGGAGAAATCAAACGTGTTCCCACATACCAATAGTACCAAGGCAGAATGTAATGTGAACTATATTGCAAACATAAACCAAGTGCAATTGCTGTGGGAACACAGTAGATGGAAGATGAATCATGGCAGACTCCATGAAGGAAGTAGCATTTGAACTCGGTCTCAAAGGATGAGAATACAGGATCTCAGAATGAGGAGGAATAGTCTGAGCCATCACGGAGGAAGGGAAAGGTAGAATAGTTGTGGAATAATGAGTAGTACCAAGTGGTACAAGATGAGTGAGTGACAGCAGGAAGGCCATATGTATTCTTTAGCAAAGGAAGGATCTGATGAAACCATGTTTTAGAAAAAGTAATTGGTAGAAGTACATAAGAAGTAGTGGAAGAGCCGGGCTCGGTGGCTCAGCCTGTAATCCCGTGCTTGGGGAGGCTGAGGTGAGTGGATTGCCTGAGCCCGCGGGTTCGAGACCCGCCTGGGCAACTTGGCGAGACCTCATCTCTACAATAAATTTAAAAAAATTAGCCGGGCGTGGTAGCATGCGCCTGTAGTTCCAGCTACTTGGAAGGCTGAGGCAGAAGGATCGCCGGAGCCCAGCAGGTCGAGGCTGCGGTGGCCGGGAGCGGCCACTGCACTCCAGTCTGGGCGAGAGTGAGACTCCAACTCAAAAAAAAAAAACAAAAACAGAAGTAGTGGAAGAGAAGAAATAGAATTGGCTGGGACTATTATTTCTCTTCTGCCATAATCCAAGCACTGAACCAGTGACAGAAAGAATGGAAAAGTTCTCCCTCTAAAATGTTCTGGTTTACACATCAGTCTCTAGTTTGAATATGTGAGTCTGTCCCTGAGAGGGTGCTTACTCCTGAGTCTGCAAAACTGAAGTCTCAAAACTGAAGCACAGCACCTCTACAGAGAGTCTATGAGAACTTTTTCAAGGGAAACAGCTCTTTTCTGTGACTCTTCCAAGAATGGGTGGGTTAGGAAGTTAGAAAGAACATTGGAACGTTGGTGGCAGGTCAGCAGGGAAGCCTGGCTGGCTGGCTGGCTGGCTGGCTGCCACGAGGAACTAACAGCATGGAGCTGTTCTTCATAGAGGGGCTGTGCTTTAGGCTTGGTTCTTTAGCTTTGCAGAATCAGAAAGTTGATTTTGTCAGCACCCTCTCAGAGACACACATCTTCACAAGCTCAAGACTAAAGAATAAACCAGAATGTTTTCGAGGAAGAACCATCATCAGCATAATCGCCAAGAAGAGCAGAGATTTGCCAAAAACATCCTGCCCTTGGGGACTCATCACTGAGTCTACATACCTTCTCTGAGCCACACTTGTCAGACACTGCCAGAGAGTGTCCCAGTTGCTCCCCTTCTCGGTGCTCCATGTCTGGTCAGCCCTTCCAGTAGACCACATTCATCCTTTAGATATGTCAGTACCAATACCAATAAGGCTACAGCCAAATCTTGCTCTGGGCAATAAGCCATTCTCCCTTCTTAAGGGAAATTTTTCACTAACCTTGCCACTCTGTGTTGATTTTATAGTTTAACTCTTTTAGGAAATCCCTGTTTTTCTTATTTCCAGATGGGAGATGACTTTGTATTGTACCCTCACATTGTCCATGGTAGGAGTTTCTAATCATCTATCCGTTCCCTGGAGAGAAAAAAAAAGAAACACTTATTTCTTTTCTCCAAAATTTTGTAATTTGAACTCTAAGAAATTTTATCCTCTACTTTCTAAGTTTCTTTGCTTAATTTCATTTCTTTTATTTTTATTTTTCAATTGAGACAGGGTCTCACTGTATTGCCCAGACTGATTGTGAATTCCTGGGCTCAAGTGATCCTCCTGCCTCTGTTTCCCAAGTAGCTGAGACTACAAGGACGCATCACCACACCTAGCCTCAATTTCATTTCTGTAGTTTTGTAACTGCCCTCTTATGCTTTAAGAACAGTTTTGCCTCACTGAAGAGAAACTGCTCTGTAATGTCCATACTTGTTACTCCAGTCAAAGTTCAGGCCTGTGGCAAAGTAAGAGTCACATTATTTTAAAGAGAGCATTTCTCCTTACTTACGAGGAACATTTTTTTGGCAATGACTTTATATATATCATGGTAGTACCCTAAAACATAATAGGGCAGATGAGAGTTTGAGGAGGAATGGTCAAGATTAATGTTGCTTTATAAACTCCTAAGGGCACAGAGTGTCATATATATCTGATGGAATGAAAGAAATCACTAGCTAACTAATGAATCCTCATAATGATTTGGAGAAGATGGTAGAGTTTTAATCATTCTGGCCATTGAGAAATGCCTTTGGTGCCCCTAGCCACAGGATAAGTTGTTAAAAATGACATGAAGTCATCTAACTCTCACCACACCTCCCCTGCATTGGGACCAACACGTTGGACTGAAGCCCCTTTGTTCCCTGTAAAGAGTCTGCCACCTCTGCAGGCCTGTCCTCAGGAATGTCGTTCTAGAAATAATTCAGCCTTCTCCTGGGGTCCATGAGTCATACACAGAAGTTAATTCATTGGAGCAACTGGCTTTTCTTATGCTCTTTGTAAAAGCATTTCAGAGAGTCCCTCGTGATGAAGTGAAGAAAGTCAGGTTCCTCTTCAGTTTCTTTCCAGCTCTTGCCTCATTTCTTTGGGGCTTCCTCCACCACCTTATATTAGCTTTCACTGACAACCTTTACCCACAGACTCAGACCCCAATTCCTGAGCTAGTTTTGCTGGAGGCAGAAAGTATGCCAGCAAAGCCTTGTTACCCACTGCCCCACCCCCAGCTCCATTCATTCAGACTTGGAATTACATCACACTCCACCTGACCATCCCCATTCTCCTTGCTGCTGTCCACAGTGAGATACAGTGTGCCAATGGCTAATGCTTCAGGCTTGGTTCTGTATCATAAGTGGATCCCAGGAATTCATCTTTTTTTCTTTTCATTTTTTAAGTTCATTCTTTATAACAGAAGTAACTTACTATCTCCTACTTTTCCATGTCAGTATATTTAGCTTTACTTTTTAACAGCTGCATAATAACTTTATAGTTTGTGCCATAATTTAAACAATTTCATGTTGATGGACTTTGAATTGCTTCCTGTTTGGGGTTTTGATTATTTGTTGTTACAACAATGCTGTACTAAACATCTTTTCATATATCTCTTTGTATACTCTTCAAGAAGGTCTCTAGACTAGACATCTAAAGGTACAATTGATGAGTCAAAAGGTAGGTGTGGGAGCTGGATGTGGTGACTTGCACTTATCATCCTAGCTATTTGGGAGGCTGAGGCAGGCAAATTGCTCCTCTAACTCTGAGGAGTTAGAGACCAGTTTGGGCAACATAGTGAGACTCTGTCTCTTTTTAAAAGTTTTTTTTTTTTTAATAGCCAGGCCATGATGGTGCACACCTGTAGTCCCAGCTATTCAGGAGGCTGAGGCAAGAGGATCATGGGAGCCCAAGTATTGGGAGCTGCAGTAAGCTATGATTATGCCTGGAAATGGCCACTGCACTCCAACCTGGATGACACAGTGAGATCTTGTCTCAAAAGAAAAAAAAAGGGGGGGTGTAAGACAAGTATTTAAAAATATATATATATAATTTTTTTTTTTTTTTTTAAATTTACAATCGAATAATTAGGCACTTTAACCACTATTTTTCTTTATTCTGCAGAGAGTTCTATCCTGGGAACTGACATTGACCTTCAGACTATAGACAACGATATTGTCAGCATGGAGATTTTCTTCAAAGCCTGGCTACATAACAGTGGAACCGACCAAGAACATATCCATGTTCTTCTTCCTTCAAAGTCTTTCAGCAACATTTCCAGAGCCAGAGATAATCCAAGTACACAACCCCCCAAAAATGTAATATATAGGCTGTGATCATCCTTGTCAGGGATTAGGACTCTAGATTGGTGAGTCATCAGAATACAGAGCAGTTGAGGCTTAGGGATTGGATGAGGATTGGATGAGGCTGTCCAGTATAAGCATGAGGAATAAGAAGAAGAATTCTAAAAAGTGACTATAGTTTGAAAGCTGAAGCTAATTAAGCCCAACTAGCAAGGGCCAGTTATTTAGGGGCAAAGTCTTAGATACCTCAATGATAGGGCATACTACCTAGGAACACAATAAGTATGATAGGGCATACTACATAAGAATACAGTAAGTCATACTTATATTGGCATTATAATCTGAGACTGGTACCGCAACAATATCAACAGGGCCAGTGGTGAGTGGAAGAGAACCAAGATTAAATTGAGATTTTCTCACTAGGGAAGCAGCAAATTGAGGAAAGCAACTACATACAGATCCCAGGAAGGACAACTAGTGGCCCAAAACCATATTCACAAAGCAGTTCTGACAATTATTGAAACCAAAAGATCAATCCAGTGTTCTCTGGGCCTGCCAACAGGCCTGGATATTGTTTGTCTGGCAGTGATTCTTCATTCCAGGTCCCACTAGATGGTATACGTCCATTGTTATGTCCCACACCCTTTGAAGGTTAACTCAGGACCTAAGATTGTAGGCCCATCAGCCTTAGTGTAGGCCCATCAGCCACACTGAGCTTGAGAAATCTGACTCCTCAGGGCACCATTCCAAAGGGAAAGGACCAAAGTATGTCTTCTCCTTTATGGAATGGGAGTCTGTGCCCTTCTTCTTCATTGAACAGAATATTGGTAATGGCTACAGAGATCATTGAGGGCTGAGGTCGGATTGGATATGATGGGTTTTTTTTGTTTTGTTTTTGTTTTCTCTATTAATTTTTTTATTTTAAAGATGTGGGGTACAATTCAGGGTTAGGTATATAAGTGGTCGTTATACAGGTTGGATATGATGTTTACTGGAGCTCTTTTTCCAGGCTCTAAAATGACTCACTGGAGTTACTGCCTTCTATGAGGGCTCTTTCTTGGCCGTCGGCAGTATGTTTGGGCTTTTATGTATACCCCCTTTTTCAGCTATAACAGAATTCTTCATGACCATTGTTTCTTCGGGACAGAGAAGAACCTCTTGGAGGTGTTACTAGATAGGATTATGATTTCCCAAAGCCCTTTCTTTCTAGGGGTAGCCATTAGGTTTCCTCCCCTTTCCCCCATTTCTCCTCCATTCCCCTTAGGGCCTGAGATGTCTTTGACAACTTAACTTGATTTTAATCTGTCTTTCCTTTGTGTGTAGAATCCTCTTCCTAGGACCTCCTTTCCACCCCTTTTGTCCAATGCTGGTAGTATCAATTTCTTCCTGTCCCATCCTCTGGAATTTACTTATCTATTTTTTCCTATTTAAAGCAGCTGACAACTTTATACAGAAGCTATTTATAGCTAACATTGTTGAGCCCCTCTGTGCCAAGCAATAAGCTAACTCTATCCCTTGTATTATCCCATTTCGTCGTCACACAACACTATGAGGCAGATATTATTACTATATGTCATTGAATCTGAGATGATATCAATTGTAAGATGCAGCACTATTTTATGTACCACTAAGAAAGAAAACATTGTCAATTAACCATGATACAGCTCTTTCTTGTCACTTAGAAGTATTATTTTATCCTTATTGGGACAGCTGTTTTAGGTTAGAGTATTAAGTAAGGGCTAAGAGTGCCTAACCGGTCAATGGCAATCGTAAGACATATATAGAGATGTTAGTGTGTGAAAAAAATCATCTTAGAATCAATTAAATACAATATTATCTCTGTTTTATAGATGACAACACTGAGACTTAGAAAAAATCACTTTCCCTGGACTGTCAGAAAATTAATACCAGAGCCAGGAATTGAAACCAGGCAACTCCAGGACCCACTCTTAACCCTTAGGTTCAGAAGTCTATATTTTATGTACTTTACCACTCTCAGCCCAGATGAGTTCATCAAACACAGGTCTATCTGCCTCCAGAGCCTGAGTCTTTATATACTACACTAACCTACCTTATGATGGGCAATTCTGAACAATGGGGCTAGAGGTTCATTTCTCTTATTTTGAGGGCTGGGGCCTCAGAGGCCAGGAACTCCTGTAACCAGCCCTTCTTCCTCTGTTGCATGGGATTTCTAATCAGAATTTCTCTGGTTTCCCCTCCCTCTTCCCAAGGTTTTCAGTACCAGGGCAGAGCCAGAATGTTTATTTCCATCTGTAATCATTTTCCAGAAATCCATGGGTCTTCAGGGTGCATGGTAGAACTTAGATCCAGACTCCAATCAGTTGTTCCGCTGGGGAGGTCTTCACTGGAAACCAGATACTCAGGAATAGTTGGAATGAGATCTAGAAAAATGAGATCTAATTTGGGGTGAATGTGATGCACCTGAAATTTTAAACAACCATGATAAAAAATTATACTATAATTATCTATTATTTTAAAAACTGATGTATTACCATACATGTGGATTTCTAGAACAGTGTCTCACTACAAAAAAAGAAAAAAGAAAAACCTCCTATAGACACTTCTGAGGAGTGCTCCTCAGATGTTCACTTTGACGCCTCCCTACTTGTTCTTCTACCCCACGCCACCTGTTTCTTTGGCTGTCTAAGGCCCTTCACCCCATCTCTAGGTGCTTCCCTTAGAAGGGCCTTTCTCAGTGGCTTAATCCTGTAATCCCAGCACTATGGGAGGTGGAAGCAAGAGGATTACCTCAGCTCGGGTTCGAGACCAACCTGAGCAGCATGGCGAGACCTCATCTCGACAATAAATCAAAAAATTAGCTGGGCATGGTCGCACATGCCTGTGGTTCCAGCTACTTGGAAGTCTGAGACAGAAGATTGAGGCTGTGGTGGCCGTGAATGTGCCACTGCACTCCAGCCTTGGCGACAGAGTGAGACTCTGACTCAAAAAAAAAAAAACAAAACAAAAACCAGCCAGTGCACTGTTTGCTACAAATGAGTTTCTTTTCTTGTCCTTTGGTCTGGGGTCTGCTACTCTGCACCTGGGCTCTGGTTGGTGAGAAACACACCTGGTTCTAGATTCAAGTCCTGCTAGAATAGCTTTCCCAGCTTTAGAACACTTTGCTGAGGCCACAGCTAGGGTAATTCTCAGCTCTGGCTACAATAAGAACCACATGAGGAACTTTAAAAATACTAATATCTGGGCTCCACTTCTATGGGTGATTTAACTGGTGATTTAATCCTGATTTAATTGGTGTGGGGCAGGGTTCAGACATCAGCATTTTTTAAAAGTTCCCCAGGTGATTTTTATTGCAACCAGCATTGAGAACCTCAGCCAAATGAATAGAGCTGTGTAGTCCTAAAGCCCCAGGACCAGAAATGAAGTCAGGCACAGGGGAAATGAGGGGAAGCTGGAGTCCTAGGCAAAGTTCCTCCTACTGACTTCCTGGGCTCTGGGACGTGCCAGGCAGAGAGCCATCTCACCCAGAATTCATGTCTCGGTCTACTTTTGTTTTTTGCTTCATGTTGCAGTTAGTACAATCATCTCACAAATCACTAACATCAATTACTAGTCTTCTCACCTGTATTCAACATTCGTATGTTCACAAGTTTGTTATCAATATTCTAACAAAGTATACATTTTATTGAAAAACTTGTAATATCAAAGATTCAAGCCTAGTGCAACAGACCATTGTACACTGTGGCATGTGAAAAAGCTTAGCACAGAAGAGTATATACCTAGATGAGTAACTCATACCTAACCTAAGACCTCCTCAGGACTATTGTCTGATGCTGCAGTGATGCTTCAAGGTCCAGAAAGTCCTATACTCAGGTTTCTATGAGAAATTTAAAAATAAGCTATTTCAGGAACTTATCCCCTACCCTCTAACCTCCACCCCTCCCAATGTCTTTGGAAGAGCTCACAGAGAATCTAGCGGTCACCCGCCTGCCTGACTTCTGCTTTCCTGCTCTTCCTTCATCTGACCTGCAGTCTTGCCAAAGCTTAGCCACAGGGAAGCAGCAGAGGCAAGATTTCCTTCTGTGATTGCCAAAGGGCCTCTGCATATTTTGGCACTAGCTGCCTCCTCCAAGAGGCCACATGTTCCTCTCAGACTGGATCACAGGGCAGATCTTGTACTATGAGACAACTGCTCAGCCAGCCCAGAAGTAAAAATCATTTCAGACTCAGAGTGATAGAATTACTGTAGGTTCCAGACCTCTCTTCCTTCCCAAGCCAGTCATGCTTTCCTCTTAACACTCCCCTGCCTCCTCCCATCCCTTGCTTGCCTGGTAGAGGTGAAATAGGTGGCAGATGTTGTCTCTTAATGGCACAGCCTGGGGTAACTTGTGACCCACAATCCCTCCTCCAATTCTGCTTTTTATTGTAGTGTGCCTGAAATGTGATCTACAAGAGCGACTGCTCAGCCCGTCCCTGCTCCCTGGCACAGCTGACGGCTCCTTGAGAACAGATGACCCCAAAGGACATTTCAGTACACTCTACCAGATGGCTCCCCTGTCATCAGCTTCTCGTTGCAAGCTCCAAGTGATCAAGTATGGTCCAAGGGAACCTCCAAATCCATGCAAAGGCTATTCTTTGATTCCATGTCTAGCAAGTCCAGAGATAGATGGTATCTCTAAGTGTTGGGCAAGAGTTAATTCCAAAGTAGCAGTTACAAGTATGGCATAAAGTAGCAGGGTCAGGCTATTCAGCATGCAGAGGCCAAACTGTGAAGATGGTAAGGAAAGTGCTGCAGTAGAACACTCAGGTCTGGATGAGGATTGGAAATCCAGAAAGTCTCTGAACACAGAGAAAACAACAATCAGTACAAAGGTGTGTATCCTTTCAGTAAATATTTATTGGGTACCTACTACTCTTAGACATCAGGACAAAGACCCAACCTTCAAGGGGTAAGTAGTATATAGGATCTGCCCCACCTCTTCTCACTTCTTTAAGTACTAAAATTCCCTCTTCCAGAGGAACCTCTTCTAGGGTAGATTAGCAATGATGGCAGAGGCCACTTTGACTGCTTCCTGGTTCCTTCCACAGTGCCCATACACAGGTTCCTGGGCACTGACAGTCTTCTGGCCATTCAAAGATGAATAATAATTCACAGGCCCTAATCTAAAAGCTTTCACAGGAGGGTCTTAGACTTATGTTGTATTTAAGTGGATCTGGGCAGAGCTTCTCTATCGCTGAGGAGACTTTCGCTGTCATTATTTCTTCCCAGGGCTCTAAAATCTAGTGGGGTCTGTGAGTCATTGACATATGGACTCCCATTCATCCTCAGACCCACAAGCTGTTGGAGGCTGGACTGGGATGAGTTGGAGACAAACCAGCAGCATTTCCATACTTTGTGTCATAGCCTTCTGGTGAGTACCCATGTCCCCAGGTGAGAAAGAGTGGTATTAAAGTACCAACCACAGAAAAGCAGCTAACTAGTCCTCTCCTAAGCCCAAACCTGCCTCAACCTTCAAGAAGACAGGGGGAAAAAATGGAAACACTCTGATTTGGAGTAAATATGATTTACCTTTTGTTGGTTTCATGCTATAGATAATAATTCCTGAATTCAGTCATATAATGCTAAACTTGAAAATCTCTAATTGTGTAAGCCTAACATTTAAATGGTAACAGGGAATTTTCCATAAGTAACTATACAAGGGGAACCCAAAAAAAACCTAGAATTATTTTTTGGAGGACAGATCCCTTGCAGTAAGGCTTCTCCTGTGAGGTAAGTCTTCTAGGAACCCATCAGCAACCGTGTATCAGCTAGCATTCTTGTGAGAGGCTACTTTTGGCTTCAGTGAATTTTTTTTTTTTTGGAGATTCTTTCAGTGTGTTTGCCCATTTCATGATGGGTGATTTACACGAACAACCTGCCCACACCACACTGAGTGTTCAGCAGTTTTTGACCCAAAACAGCATGAACCCCATGCCCCCACCCTCCCTATTCACCCAATCTCGCTTTGAGCGGCTTTTTTTGTTTCCCTGGATGAAAAAAGTCCTCAAAGGGAAACGTTTTGCCTAGGTGGAAGAGGTAAACAGAAAACAGCAGAAGCACTAAAAAGCATCAAAATTGAGAAGTTCAAAAAACTGTTTTGAGCAATGGAAAAAGTGTCTCGATCGGTGTATTGCCTCAGAGTACTTTGAAGGGGACTGAAGTTTAAACATGTAAGAATAAATTCACAATTTTTTATAAATAACTTCCATTTTGGGGGGCTCCCCCCTTGTATTTTAAGACCTACTTCATTCCTAATGCTGTGATGAGCATTATGGCTAATGCCAGACATTGTGTTAAGCCCCCAGCTATATATGCAGTAGTGACATAATAGACATTACCTATGACCTCAAGAAAACTACTCTGTAATGGAAGAGACAGAAATATATACATTCTTCATTGTGAGAAGCTTATTAAAGGAAAAGAAAAGGCTGCTATAAGAGAACCTCTCTGTGGAAATGGCATTTAAACTGAGACCCACAAGATAAGTGGAAATTAGCCTGGTGAAGGGTAGAGGAAGAGTATTCCAGGTGCAAGGAAAGGCATGTGCAAAGACTCCAAGACTGGAAAGACCTGAGAGAAAAATCAGGGATGGAAAAGCCATGGTGACTGAAACCGTGGTGGTGGGTTCCTGTAGTGCTCAGGAGGGTGAGGCAGAAGGATTGCCTGAGCCCAAGGGGTTGAGGCTGCAGTGAGCCATATTGTGCCACTGTACTCTAGCCTGAGTGACAAAATGAGACCCTGACTCAAAAAATAAGAAAAAGAAGAAGAAATAAAGTGAAAATTGTTTTAAATAAATAAAAGAATCATAACTTGGTGAAGAATTTGACTGTAAGGAGTAAGAAAGAGGAAGTATCAAATAACTGCTTGGTTTCTCGAACAACTAGATGAATGTCATTCTCTGAAATGGAAAAAATAAAAAAGCACACACATGAAACTAATGTAACACTTAGAAAGCAAAATAAAACCACTGTAAATAGAATCCAAGGACAGATATAGAATAAAGGTTTGGCCTAGAAGGATGTGGGTGATCAGGACAGCACAGTGATGCATCTCTTTCACTATCAGAAGCAGACTTCTTTTTTTCCTGTTTCAAAGCCCACATTCCCTTTAGGTCCACCCACTGAGTTCCTGTTTCCTATCTGAAGAACACCCATCTCCTGTCTTTGCAGAGCAGAAACAACAGACCCATCATGACTGTTACTGCCCAACAGTTCAGTTTACTGTTCACTCCACCCAGTTCCTCAGAATCACAGAGATGATACATCATTCAGGAGGAATTTCTCCCAAGTGACTTCAGGACATTCTTTTAGTACTTGATATTTTAAACATACACTGGCATTTATAATACACTGCTTGAAAGAGTGTAAATTTTCTGGAAAATAATAACTCTTCAATACTTTTGCTGGGAATGTAGTCCAAGAAAAATCAAGAAAAGGAGCAAAGATAGATGTACCAGCATGCTCATCTCAGTGTTATTTACAATGGTAAAATGGAAACAACCTAAGTGTCCTAAATAGAGGACTGATTAAATCTAAATCGATGAAAGATTATAGGAACTATAATTCAGCGAAACAGTGAAACATTATGTTGCCATTAAAAACAAGGGTAGAAGCTGGGCTCGGGGCTCAGCTTGTAATCCCTCGCTTGGGGAGGCTGAGGTGAGTGGATTGCCTGAGCCCGCGGGTTTGCGACCCGCCTGGGCAACTTGGCGAGACCTCATCTCTACAATAAATTAAAAAATTAGCTGGGCGTGGTAGCGCGTGCCTGTAGTTCCAGCTACTTGGAAGGCTGAGGCGGAAGGATCGCCTGAGCCCAGCAGGTCGAGGCTGCGGTGGCCGGGAGCGGCCATGCACTCCAGTCTGGGCGACAGAGTGAGACTCCAACTCAAAAAAAAAAAAAAAAAAATGTGTAGAAAGAGTACTTCCTTCCATCTTAATTACATATGCAAGATCATAGTCTTCCTGTCACTGAACTCAGGGTTTGAAAATTTGTATTTTCTTATTTATTTATTCAACAAATACTTACTAACTACTATGTGCCAGCCACTGTTCTAGGAATGAAGAGGCCTCTTCTTTATCACTCCTCTCTCATGGAAAATTACAAGTATGTGGTCAACCCATCACTAATAGATACTCATTTTTAAGAGCACTTACTAAGTGGTAGTCACTTAACTAGTGTTTTGCATATTTTACCTCACTTAATCCTCACAATACTTTGTCAAGTGGGGATTATTCTTGTTTTTGCAGATGGGAAAGACTAGAGCCTAAAAGACTTACTAATGGTTACACAGCTACCAGGTAGCCAAGTCAGAATGTGAACCTAGTTCTGTTGACTACAAAGTCCATGATTTTAACTTCTTTGCTAAATTCCCTACTCTAGATATAGCCAGATTAATACAGATTATAACGCTGAGACTAAGTCTCCCTTCACTTACACCCTATGCTTCTGTACTTCACCAGACTTGAACTCACTTAAAGTGGCTGGGTACCCATAACAGCTCCTTACTGTTCTTTCTACTGTGTTTGGTCCACCTCATCCAGATAAAGACCACTCTCCTCTTCTGGAAAAGAAAAAGGCAGAATAGTGTTTAAATAGCTTTTCCCTGTTGCTTTTCACATGACATCTTCTCCAAGTAGCAAAAACCCTCATTCATTCAACAGCAAATATATGACAAGACTTATTTAGAGTTTTAACCATTCTAACCCTATTTTTACAAGTGTGCTATACTTCTTTAACTCCATTCTTTGTTTTTTATTCTTATATCTTTTTCATATGTTCTTTTAAATTCTGATTTCAAGTCAGCTCCCTGTAACTCTCTTGCCCTGTTTCTCATTGTGATGTTTACACCCTCCAGCCAACTTCTTATTTGAGCTTCTGTCTTTCTGTTAACAGCGGCACCATCATTGTCTAATCCCCCAGGCTTGAAACCTCAGTCACTTTCCGCCATCTTACCCTTTACACCTCTTCATCACTAAATCACATCAATTTTCCTTTTATAACATGAATTATAACTGTCCTTTCCTTCCTGTTTCCAATGCTTGCTCTCACCAAGACTTCTTCAATAACCTCCTCACCAGTTTCCCTATCTCCAGTCTCTCCCTCTTCTAGTTTGCCCTGCACATTGGCACCAGATTAATCTCCATGAAGCATTTCCCCATCGCGTTTTTCTGTGTGCCAGTACCCAATCACCTCCTAAGCCCTGCCAGTTCTGTCCCTACAGCACCTATTGCATTTGTCTTATCTCCATTCTCATTATCACTATCCTAGTTCAATCCCCTTTTGTCTCTTTCTATTAATATTGCAGTAATCTCTTAACTTGTCTCAATGCCTTTATTGTTTTTTCTTCCCAATCCATTTTACATACTGCCAACAAATTAATCTTTTCGAAATTCAGCTCTGATTCTGCTATTCCTCAACTTAAAAATATTTTGTGGCTTACTGTTGTTTGTCCATAAAGTTCATATTCCTTAGCCTAGTATTCAAGGCCCAACCTTGTCTCCCATTATTCCCCTTCATGTACCATATACTCCAACCAAATTAATATACAAAGCATAAATTTCCCATCCTTTGAGCCTTTGTTCATGTTATCCCTTCTCTCATCATCCATGTGTTCAAATCTTGTCTTATCCTGAAAGACTAAGCTCAATAGGTACTTCTTCAATGAGATCTCTCCAGTTTTTTCTGCTTATCATTAGACTTTTGTGTGCTCTATTTCTTTTTAGAGAAAAACATATTTCAAGTAGGTTTTAAAATAGATGATCCTATGATTTTGGTTAAAGTCTAAGATATAAACTTGACAACCCAAACCCCAGAATGACATAGTTGCCTTTTCCTGGTATTTCTACCACTTTACCAATCAATTCCTCAGATTTAGTCAAATGTAGGTTCAGAGTAGAAAATCCCACTTTGTTACCTCTCTTTTTGGAAGAAACAAGGAAAGACAGTTTTCTAATATGCTGTGGTAAAATGCCTAGACTATGGAATCAGGTGGCCCTAGCTTCCTGACATCTTCCTTATTTTCCAACTGTGTGAACTTAGGCAACATGCTTAACCCCTCTAAGTACTATTGTACATCTACTTATAACCCTAGTAAGTTTAGTGGCCCCAATGTGCCAAAGTCTCTGCACAAATGGCATATAAAGAAGCAGTATCCAGAGGCCCAAAAGTAATTTTTTAATTTGTGCTTTCAGAGAACATCAAGGAGAATCTAGTGACTCTTACTAGATAATGACTTTTCTCAAATTTTCTTCTACTCATCAATTATCTCTAATGTTAAACTGTTCCTAGAGGCTCCCCCCCATCTCTTTATCCTCAGTTCTTGTTCCTCTCTCAGTCCTCTTCCTCCTTCTCTCAACCATATATTATAAACTGACGTAGCCTCTTTGACATAGTCCTCCTCCCTCTCAGGTCCTGTCTCTTTCTACCTATTTAAAATACCCAAAAATAAAGCGAATAAGGCTTCTTCTTCCATGAGAAGTAGAGCAGAAGAGAAGGAAAGAAGGGAGAAGATGAATGACAGACACACATTAGGAACTCTTGTCCCTGTCACATGTAAAATAGAGGCAATACAATATGCCTCATGTTATTTTTTAAATGACTAAATAATATTGCTCCCCCACCACTACCACTACCACCATGCCATCCAACCCAGAATCAAAATATGCCCTTGGAGTAAAAGCAATTACAATAAGTCCCTCATCTCTCTGGATCCTTCCCTCTCCAGACACTTAGCTACCTCTAGGTCTCATTGTCTCAGCAACTCCTCTCTGCCTTTAGACAAATGATTTGTGTATATTATTCAGCTTTCCTGGTTGTTCTAGGCAGGAGAAAACAGAGAACCCACCTGCCACTGGCTACTCTGACCCACCCAGATACAGTAGATGCTTACTAAATGTTCATTTATTCCTCTTTTGCTATCTGGCTAGACATATGGTACATCTAAATTACCCTCAGCCAGTTGGCTGGTTCCACCGTGTTTTCATTTCCAGGCTTCCGGATTTCCTTACAAATACAGGTATAGCTCAGTTTATTCAACACTGTCTCTTCACCCACACCTTCTTTTGGAACATTCTTCTGAATAGAATCCATACTATCATAATTACATTGTAGTGACTACTGCCAACCCACCAGGCTTCATCAACTATAAATGCTATATAATCAAGCCAGGAACATGACTCATGCCTATAATCCCAGCATTTTGGGGGACTGAGGAAGGAGGATTGCTTAAGCCCAGTAGTTTGAGACCAGCCTGGGTAATAAATTGAGACTCATCTCTACCAAAAAATCAGCCGGGCATGGTGGTGTGTGCCTATAGTCCTGGCTACTCGGGATGCTGAGGCAGGAGGATCCCTTGAGCCCAGAAAGTCGAAGCTGCAGTGAACCATGCTCATGCCACTGTACTCCAATCTGGGCAACAAAGTGAGACCCCTCTACTCAACAACAACAACAACAAAAAGTTGTGTAACTTTTCAAATTACATTTTACACATACTGTAAGCCTTAGTCAACTGCAGTCTTAAGTGTTATTTTATTCCCTAATTTTTTACTTGAAAATTGTGTCTTTCTGGCTTCCTCTTAGATTATTTTATTTTATTGGGGTATTATACTTCCTTTTCTTCAGAAAATGGTCATTTCATCAGATAGACAAGGCTTTTCCTAGTCTTTTCTGAAAAATACATTATTCCTTATTCCATAAATGTTACTCTTAGATTAATCCAGACTACAAGAGACCTATGTGTTTTGGCAGCATTCTTTGGAGCTTTTATAGAGAGAGAGCTATACCTGAGAATTATTCAAATATTTTTAATTTAGAAAGTTAAATAAACATTAATAATTAAATGTATTTTTAATTTTAAAAATCCAACACTTGGCCAAGTGCAGTGGCTCATGCCTGTAATCCCAGAACTTTGGGAGGCCAAAGCAAAAGGATTGCTTGAGCCTAGGAGTTAGAGACCAGCCTAGGCAACATAGCAAGACCTCGTTTCTATAAAAAATAAAAAAATTTAGCCATGCTTGGTGGCACACACCTATAGTTCCAGCTACTTGGGAGACTGAGGTGGAAGGATCACCTAAACTCAGAAGGTTGAGGCTGTGGTGAGCTGTGAGCATGCCACTGCATCCAGTCTAAGTAAAGAGTAATACCCCTGACTCAAAGAAAAAAAAATTCAATACTTTATGATGCTTACCATGTACCAGACATAGTTCTAAACATTTCACAACTATTAATTTATTTCCCTAACCCTCCTATGAAGTAAAAATTATTATCCCTATTTTACAGATGAGGAAACTAAGGCCCAGAGAATAAATGGTGGAGCTGGATTGAAACCAGAAAGGCTGACTTCAGGGCCCAAACTCTTAAGCTCTCCACAGTCACATGAAATTCACTATCATATTGATTGCAGGAATTCTATAAAACATACTAACCACTCAAAAAGAGCCACAAGACAGCTTCACCCACACTTTATATCAGGAAAAGCTGTGGGGCTCCCTTCTAGCAAAAGTGGGTAGTTTGTATTTCTGTGAGCTTATCAAATCCTGACTCTGCTCCTATTTTTCTTTTATTCAATTCCCTTAATTAAATATATTATTTTTCTATGCTGTTGCATTTTTCTAAACTAGCATAACTGTCTTGTGGAATGTGGTAGGGAATAAATACATGAATAAATAAAATTAATTTTTCCAAGTCTTTATGGGATGATTCTGCCCATCGCCAGGAAAATCTCATTTTGATTACCAAATCCTGCTTTATAGTCCCAGTTATGTAGCTAGTGACTCACTTTCCACATCCTCATTTTTCTTACAAAGTCATGTCTGTGTGCACTAGAAAAAGAAATGAAAATACCACCTAGATCTTTCAGTTTCCTACTTAAAATGTCAGAGTCTCTGGAGACACATTCCAGAGCTCTACAGGCCATGTCTGCCCTAATTGACCACAGGATTTGAGCCAGGATGTGTTCAGCAGGAGCCTAAGTATACGGGCAACGAGCTGGTTGGGCTGCAACGGGGTGGGGAAACGGAAAGTCCTTGGTTATACAGGCGGAGAGTCAAGACCAAGAATCTGAGCTGAGAGTGGGGTGATGGCAGGTCAGGAGCCATTTTAGAAAATGGACAGAATGACGTTAGACCATAGAGTCTGCAGAGGAAATAGGCAGATGCTAGGACAGCAGGCTAGCAGGGGTTCAGTGAGCTTCTTGTGACCCAGCCTTGTCTGTCTATCTTGCTTTATCTTTTATCCTCCACTCCAGCCACACTTATAAATTACTAAATGCTTCCTAAATATGCTGAACTGTTTTTTACATACCGCTTCTTTCCCCTTGCCTCCATCCACCTGACAAATGTCTACTCATTTTTTTCCGGAGTGTGCTTAAATAACTTCACTATGACATCTTTCATGCCTCCACCATGGCCTGTCTCCATTCATTTTTTTTTTTTGCCTTTTCTCACCCATGTACCTGTTGCCACATCTATGTAGACCTTCATAGCACTGATAAGCAGTATGGATATGCACCATAGCTCTTTGATGTGAGAAATGTCACATTACAGCCAGGCAAAGTGGCTCATGCCTATAATCCTGTACTTTTGGAGGCCAAGGCAAGAGAATTACTTGAGCATAGGAATTCAAGACCAGACTAAGCAGGATAGCGAGACCTCATCTCTACAAAAAAAATGAGAAAGTTAGCCAGGCATGGTGACATGTGCCTGTAGTCCTAGCTACTTGGGAGGCTGAGGTAGAAGCATTGGTTGAGCCCAGAAGGTTGAGGCTGTAGTTAGCTGTGATCATGCCACTGTACTCCAGCTGGGTGACAGAGTGAGACCTTGCCCATGCCAGAAAGAAAGAAAGAGAGAGAGAGAGAGAGAGAGAGAAAATGTCACATTACTATATTTTAAAATCAAATTTAGAAAATATTAGTTCCCAAGTTGTAGGATGTTGACACAGTATCTTTGTGGGTATCTCTCCCCCAGGCTCATATTCAGAATCCTAGGCCACACCCAGAATTCCAAGTTCCTAATATTTGTGGGTGCCTGTCTCCCTAGGGACATATTGAGAATCCTAGGTCACATCCAGAATCCCATAGGCCTAACACAGTCCAGAAAATGTGGAAAATGGCCTAAGTCTTCAACACACCTCCAGGACAATGTTGAATAGAAGTGGCAAGAACAGACATCCTTGTCTTGTTCCTGATCTTAAGAGGCAAAGCATATAGTCTTTCACCATTACATATGAGGTTAGCTGAGGGTTCTATTATAGAGGCTTAAATCAAGTTGAGGAAGTTCCATTCTATTCCTAGTCTGTTGGGTGTTTTTATTATGAAAGGGTGTTTGTTTTTGTCAAATGTGTTTTCTACATCTATTGAGATGAGTATGTCGTTTTTGTTCTTTATTCTGTATATTATATAGATTGATTTGGGGTTATTAAACCAACCTTGCATTCCCAGGATAAATCTACTTGCTTGTGCTATATAATTTGTTTTATATGCAGCTGAATTTGGTTTGCTAACATATTGTTAGGATTTTTGTATCTATATTCATAAAGCATATTGATCTGTAGTTTGCTTTTCTTATGATGTCATTGTTCTGGCATGGTTTTATGTACCACACCTACTACTTCACAAAAAATAGATACATAATAATATTTTTGTTGTTGTTGTTTTTGAGACAGAGTCTCACTCTGTCACCCAGACTGGAATGCACTGGTATAATCCCAGCTCACCATAGCTCAACCTCCTGGGCTCAAGGGATCCTTCCACCTCTGTTGCCCTTCTCCTAATTAGCTGGAACTACAGGTACCTACCACCATACCTGGCTATTTTTTTTTTTTTTTTTAGAAATGAGATTTCCCTGTTGCCTAGGCTGGTCTTGAACTGCTGAGCTCAAGTGAGTCTCCTTCCTTGGTCTTCCAAAGTGCTGGGATTACAAGCATGAGCCACTGCATCCAGCCAGTACACAATAGATTTTTTTTTTTTTGAGTTGGAGTCTCACTCTGCCGCCCAGACTGGAGTGCAGTGGCCGCTCTGGCCACTGCAGCCTCGACCTGCTGGGCTCCAGTGATCCTTCTGCCTCAGCCTTCTGAGTAGCTGGAACTACAGGCGCGTGCTACCACGCCCGGCTAATTTTTTGTTTTATTGTAGAGATGAGGTCTCACCAAGTTGCCCAGGCGGGTCTCAAACCCGCGGGCTCAGGCAATCCACTCACCTCAGCCTCCCAAGG
>CAUYQG010085853.1:0-14254 GCA_963574415.1 Tarsius wallacei
CTTTGACGCACTTCAAAGTTTATTCACAACGAGGGTTGAAAAGGTTATAAATTGAAAAGGTCAAACCACAAGGTGGGAAGTAAAAGGCAGGAACAACGACATTCTAAAGTTAACCGTGCAGGCCTCAAGTCATATTGTATATGTGTGCTCAGCCAACACAAAGGTTCTTATTGGCGTTAGTGCCAGGCAAGGTGGGAGGGAATGAGGTCATAACTCCCGGACCTTCCTAGTGACTCAGGGTCTTCAGCCTGCTGGATTCCTAGGATCTAGCAGACCTCCGTGGCCGCCTCCCAACACAGGATCTCAGCTCCCTTCTCTCTAAGCCTTTATCTACCTGCCAAAGTTCTCTCGGCCTCCAGCATCTGACCTTCAGTTCTACTTTACACACCTAAGCAGAACAACAATTCAATGTATTGACTCCATGTGACTCTCTAAACCTTATCCTCTTTGTACTTTAGTATTATCTCTTCAGGATGGCAAGCAGAAGAAAAATGATCACAAAGTCTCTAGTTCATCATTTGGCATGCAAGCCTCATTTTAGACCATTTTTGAAAACCTGTCCACATACAACCAATCCACCAGCAATCTTTATCTTCTAGGGAAAAAAGGAATGCTTGTAGTGCCCTGAATCCATACTGCTTTATGCTTCTATTTATTTGGGCTCATTGTTTTTTTTAATTTAGGTGTTTTTAATCAAAGTCCTGCCTTTTGTCATAGGAGTTTCTCCATGGATGAATAGAGGAGCCACTGGAGGATGTAACAACAGTAATAGATAATGGAGTGCTCCAGCCGCACTTAAGTGCCAGGAGATGTTTGTGAAACCAAGTCAAGGAGGAAACACACACTGGCTTAAAATATCCTTCTCTTTCTTTAAATATATAGTGTTGACTTTCTCCACTGGGAGTGTTTAATGGTCTAAATAAGAACAACTTTGCTAGAGGTACAGCTTAAAGTGTAATCATTGCCCTTTCTAACACAGCCCTTTATGCCAGGAAAAAAGACTCACAATCTAAGTGTGAGACATAGGCTAACTTTAATACCAACTTATTTCCTCTCCAAACAAAGTGAAGAAGAAAAGAAAGTTCTCTAAGAACAGGAATAAAGGATTTAAGTCTTTCATCCCTCTAGACGGGGTCAGGTAGTACATTGAATATGGAAAGAGAATGTGTATATGTTGGAGGTAGGAGACACTGGTGGTAACTGTTCTGGTTCTGACAATAGGTACTTCCTTTTTCAGATGAGAAAAACAGTGTATGTGGTAATGAGTCCCAGGAGGTAAGCAGGATCAAAGATACAACTTTTCTGATGCTGACTCAGACACAGACATTTGTCCCTCACTTTTATTGACCAACGGGGTGTGATCATGACTCTTAACCAGACTGATCAGTGTCCTAGACACAGAAAATCCAGATACATATAGTTTATCAATCTTTTCTAAGTAAATGTTTGAAAATCAATTGCAGTCACATTTTAAACATAGTGTTGGCTCCTAAGACAGGTAGAGTTACATATGAATTTTGCAGTCTTTAACTAATTTAGAGGATAGATTGGTGAAAAAACAAAGGAAAGTGTGTTAAAGGCTGCATTTGCCTGAGAGTCTCATAGCTAAAAGGCAATTTTTGTCCTGTGGACCCCTTTTCATGATACGGGAAAACCGCACTATTTCTCTGTGGAGGCCCCAATCTAATGGGTCTTCCGTTTATGCATAGAAAATCAAAGACCCTATTCTTGAAAATCTAAATTTGAAACGACCATACGAATAATATTAAAAGCATTCTATTATGAGTAGAAAACATAAAATTGCAAAATAGTTTCTTTTTATAAAGAAATCAGTTTTTAAAGGGAAACCATGAAGCAAATCATTTTCAGCTAAATATGTTAAAATTATTCAGCTACTATGTTGTAATTCCTTCTTTGTGTTGTTAAGAAAAGTGAGATCGGCCGGGCTTGGTGGCTCAGCCTGTAATCCCACGCTTTGGGAGGCCGAGGTGAGTGAATTGCCTGAGCCCACGGGTTCGAGACCCGCCTGGGCAACTTGGTGAGACCTCATCTCTACAGTAAATCAAAAAAATTAGCCGGGCATGGTAGCGCACACCTGTAATTCCAGCTACTTGGAAGCTTGAGGCGGAGGGATCGCCAGAGCCCAGCAGGTCGAGGCTGCGGTGTCCGGGAGCAGCCACTGCACTCCAGTCTGGACGACTGAGTGAGACTCCAACTTAAAAAAAAGAAAGAAAAGTGAGATGGTAGAAAATACCGAATATCTTTAGTCAGATTTCATTTAAAAAGGTGTATGGAGAGAGGACCAACGAACCCATTTGTTCAAAAATTAGGTCATTAAAAAATGAGGTAAGTTTAAATTGGATTCTGTTCCATTGTAGACATTCTGTTACATAGGAAGCCCTTCACTTTGAAGGAAACAGGTCTTTTTGCTAAAAAATCTCTCCCATTCCCATAATGAAGACTTGCTAAGCATTGTTTTAGGAGTCTTAAAGAACTGCCAGGGGAAAGGGGGACACACCTCATTAACAAAGATACCTGCATAATGAACATTTGTATACCTAGCCCTGAATTGTACTCCACATATTCAAAATAAAAAATAAAAATAAAAATAAAAAAAAAAAACAGAACAACAACAACAAAAACATAATGGTCAGTTCAGCAGATGCCTGATTTACAAAGTACGGTGACATCGTGGAGGTTTCTTATAAGAATACTCAAACTCTTTTTATTCAAAATTATAGAAAACATTAAAATCTTTGGGTTTTGCTGTTATCTCAATATACTGTCACTGTGTACAAACATTTCAAAAGCAAGTTTGAATAATTAAAACGAAGGGGTTTTAAGCTGAGACGTCTGTTTGTCCTGTCAATCACGGAGGCACTCACCTGCGTTCCATGATGACATCCAAGTTTGCCTTCATGATGGAGGAAACTGCACCTCTGCTGAGCACACTGGTATATGTATTCTTTCTTTTCAGATCTTTGAGGAGTGAGACTTCTTTAGGGCTTAAGAGAAATTTTGGTTGGAGAAGGCAATGTGGTAGGCTTGGGAATGAGTAGAAAAATCACAGATTCTCTGAAAGGACTTTGTTCTAGGAAACAGCACAGCAACCACATTTGGTGTAAAGTTTTCCACAATTTCAATCTTCTTCAGTTATCTCCAAGACTTAAATGTTGTAGCTTGTCTTTTGCTTCACTGGAAGAATTTAAGGAAGAGTTTGTGCCCAAGGTTGGGTCAAAGCAGCAGAGAGAGATGAAATAGCCCTCTGCTGGAATTCAGATCTAGGTAAAGTGGTTACCTCCAGAAAAGCAGCAGTTCAGAGTCAGGAGACAGGATGTGGTAAAAGTGACAACTGACAGAGATTTGTAGAGCATGTCAACATTTGGGGGGAATTCAGAGTTACTTATAATTTAAAACTTAGTGAAAGCAATCAAGTATTTACAACCTGGATATAAAAACAACAGAGGGCAATGTCAGAGAACGGTGAAATATGGGATACTTAAATTACAGCAGTCTAATGACACTATAAAACCAAAAGAGATAACTATAAAAATATAGCTGATTTTTGAAAAAGTCTTCCCTTATAGTCATTAAAATGAACTACTTTCTATTTATACATAAACAACATGCATGTTAAATGTACATTAGGGTCTATTTGGTTTTAGTGTCTCTAGCTTCTGGGATAAGAGGAGAAGAGAGAAAGGATAAGATATATTTTCCTCCTAAGGAAAAAAGAACAGTGCAAAAATGAGCTGCAAAAAAGGAAGTAATCAGATAAATGTGGTCTGTTGAGAAGTTGATGGGCAGGAGGAAGCGAAAGAGGATTAGAATAGACTCAGATCTTTCGAAAAAGACAGGAATCTTAAATTATATAATCAAGAAAGGGTTAAGTCACCAGCCTGGATTGCTTAAACTCTGCACATTCCCCCAAAATGGCCTGTCCTGAGGACAGGTCCTCAGTAGGTTTCTGAGATATTATAACCTCTGAGCCTTTAAAATATCCTTTCTGGTTCGTGACCCGCCTGGCACCTGTAGTTCCAGCTACTCGGATGTCTGTGGTGGAAGGATCGCCGGAGCCCAGCAGGTAGAGGCTGCGGTGGCTGGTAGCAGCCACTGCACTCCAGTCTGGGCGACAGAGTGAGACTCCAACTCTAAAAAATAAAAAATAAAATAAAATAAAATATTCTTTCTGACAAGGTTGTTTATGTATGCTTAAGGCCTTGGGCCATGCTATATCAGTATAGCCAGAGAAGTTTACCAGCCTGAAAATGTAATTTGTGGTAAACACCTGTTCGATAGCAGAGGAGCGGTTTGGAGTCTGAGTTGGTGAGGTCAGTCATGTGGGCTCTGTAAATAAAGTGACTGAATCCCAGTAAAGACCTGGAAACCCAGGCTTATGTGAGCATCCTTGGGAGCAACACTTCACACATATTCTTACATGCTGTCACTGGTAGAAGTCAGTGCATCCTCACATTACTCCATTGCGAAGGAATACCTGAAGGCTTGTGCCTGGGCTCCCCTGGATTTTACCCCATGTGCTTTTTTCTTTTGCTTATTTTAATTAGTATTATTTTGCTTTAATAAGCTATAATTTTAAGTATAATAGTTTCTGATTCCTGTGAGTCATTCTTGCAAACAATCCAGCCTGAGGATAGTCTTGGGGCCCCATTAAAGTAAGATATCTTTAAATGACTTGTTTATTTCTATCTTCTACAAGTAACTGATTCACTGTCTAAATCATACCTCACACCACTCTCCAATAAGTAGTCAGTTTATATGAATTGCTTCAAGGAATATGGGGGTATATTAGTAGTTTTCAAACTTGTTTAAGTCATAGGGGCATATAATCAACCAATAAAAGTAGAACTGGGTGGAAATTGACAAGAAAGCCCTCTTGAATTATCTCATAGAAGTCCATTGTTTTGAAAACACTGAAAGGTTTGAAAATGACTTCAACATACCAAGCCAACATGTCTGAGTGTTTATGCATAAGAAGTTTATGCAACCTATAAAAACATAACATAAACTACATGTCATTTCAACCTTACCCAGATGGAATTATATCCCTGCACTACATATAAGTGGTGCAGAAATTCAGAGGATTGCAGAGTTTAAGAATTATGTAAATGTAAAAAGTATTGATTCTCCATAAAATATCTTTCTTTACCAATAATCTCTAACATTGAAAAAAGTTCATAAAATACCTGAATAGAAAGGAAAAACATTAAAATATTTTAAATTCATAAAAAACAGATATCTATCAACAAAACTTCTTAGCCTGGTATAAAGCAGTGTTGTCTTGCCCTAAGGGCATAATATTTTAAAGGTAAGAGAGAGGAAAGAATCCTCTTTCAGTATGTGTGGAGACTTAAAAGCTTTATATTCCATTGAAATAATGATGTAACTCTGACAACACCCCCTTGATTAAGATGTGGTCATATTTTCTAAAAAACAAAACTGAAAAACAGTGACATGCTATAATAGATTAAACTTGTTGTGTGTGCCTCAGGAAAAAAAGTATGTTCATACATTAGTAAAATAATTTAAAGGAAACAACATTTCTTATTTTTACTTCCTAAAATTAGTATTGAAACAATTTTATGTATTACCTCATTGTGTTAAGATGGACAAGAAATAAATTTATCTTCTGACACAAGGTTTGACTATTATAAAACAGATTAAGCTAAAAAATGATTACCGGGTTACCAAGGGTGAATCTAACTCAAATTTGGAAAGATATGTATGGATGGATCCAATCATCCATGCTCTCTCCTCTAGCTCTTTGTTTTCAGAATCTAAAGAAGAAGAGAAAAATTTATGGATAGTCAACTAACTTAGAAAAGTTTCCAGTTATCAAAGCATTTAGATTAAAGTTTTAAGCAATTCCTTAAATGTTATAAAACTAAACAAGAAAAAAGAAACACTACATTAGGAAATTTGCAGAATGTTTTATCTCATAATTTGGGCTTATTTTTGTTCAGGAATTTTTTGTCCATAAGTTTCTGGAGATGGATAAACAAAACATCTATTGCCCTCACAGAATTGATATTCAACTAATTTCATTTTAACATAATTATTTTAAAATTATATATAAAGTCTGTATATTTGCAGCAGATATCTATATATCTGCTTATAAATAGGAAAAAAATACTTCATTGTAAACAGGAAAAAGGAGACACGTTGTCTAAAGATAAAATTATTAGACGGGAAACAATTTCTATACAATTCAGACAAATCAAACCTGTTTTGCTAGAATGCGTTAGTGACCCTATGTTAGAGAGCTACCTGGCATCCGTTCAAATGCATGTTAACTGCACTCTGTTGCTCTGCCTTGAGTGCTGTGCATCCTCCCACAGCTTCTCCTAAAGACAATCTAATGGGATGGGGAGTGTTGGCAAGCCCAGATGAGGCTCCAGAGGCCAGATGCGGGAGGACACGAGCAGGGAAAGGCATCTCAGGAACTTGTGTAGCCATTTCTTCAGCCTGTGCCTTCATGACCTTCTAACTCTGGTTGTGTGCCATAGCCTAGGGCAGCAAAACATTGTCTTTAAATATTAAAGTTCCATGTAAAGTTAATAAGATATTTAAACACTCTCACTCAGAGGAAGAAAGCTTTAGGGAAACAAGTATAAATAGATAATCTTTTGAAATAAAAATTAGCTCTGATTCTTAGTGTAACTCTCCATGGAATCTCTTTTATTGGAAAAGTACTATTTTCTATTCCAAGTTTTTGCTTCATAAAATTCAAAAGGATAGTCAAAGTAAAATATTTTAAATATTTTAAATTATGTTTTCTTTAAAATGGAAATATTTTCTTATTTTTTATTTAAGGTGAGTAATCATAAACACCAGAGTTATTAAGAAGATACTTTCCATTAATTGGACAACATATGAAAAGAAGATATTCTAAAGACAGTTAGAAGCTTAAACAAGAAAATCTCATTTCTTAAAATGCACGTTTTCCTCACACAAAACAGATATGCATCAAAGAATCACAAATACAAGAATTTTCAAAACAAAGTTACTTGCTAAGGCACTTCAGCTTTCAAAAAAACAGTGAAGTTAGAAATCATACAGTAACATTTGAATACATTTGGTGTGACGTAGAATATTTATTGTTCTAAAACCTATACAAGAACAGTTAAAGACATCGTGTACAGATATATTACTTATTTCTTTGAGAGCTGACTTGTACCTGCTCAGCATTTTGTATTGATGAAGCCGAGGTAAGGGTAGGAAGCTGTGAGGACGGGATTTCATGAGTACAGTCCAAGAATCTAAGTAAGACAAGGAACCTTGAAGCTATCTGGAACAGAGGCAAGGGAATTTCTTGTTAGCACCAATCCCAAGCAGGAAAGAACTAATCATGAGACACTGAGGTCTACAGGGAAAAGGAAGAGGGATACCATCAATGCTCTCAGATAATATCTTGGGGATGAATACTTAATTAAAAGTTCTGTTTTATGATCCTATAAATGTTTCCTTTTTATCTATAAATAATATACATATTATATTAATATTTTAAAATACGTTTCCTAATGTTGAATTTGCGTAATCTCTGGATCACAACTTGCATATAAACTATTTTAATATCATATTGAGTATGATATATCTAGCTTAGAGTTGTTATGATTTTATTCTTGGTGAAAAGTAATCTGGCCGGGCTCGGTAGCTCAGTCTGTAATCCCAGCACTTTGGGAGACCAAGGCAAGAGGATTGCCTGAGCCCGCGGGTTCAAGACGAGCCCACAACTTGGTAAGACCTCATCTCTACCATAAGTCAAAAATTAGCCAGGCATGGTAGCACGCACCTGTAGTTACAGCTACTTGGAAAGCTGAGGCGGAAGGATCACCGAAGACCAGCAGGTCCAGGCTGTGGTGGCCGGGAGCGTGCCACTGCAGTCCAGTCTGGGCGACAGAGTGAGACTCCAGCTCACAAAAAAAAAAGAAAAGAAAAAGAATCTCTTATGATTTTACTATGTTAAATTTTATTATAAAAGTTATATTTCATGCTAAGTTATTATATCCTTCTTCTTGAACTCCTGGGCTTAAGTGATCCTCCTACTTCAGTTTCCTGAAGATCTAGGACTACAGGTGCATGCCACCATGCCCAACTAATTTTTAAAATTTTTATTGAGATTTTGTCTAGACTGGTCTCAAGCTAACTGCCCAGACTAGTCTCAAATTCTGGGACATAAGCAATTCTCCCACTTCATTCAAGAGGGTTAAGATTTACTACTTTTTGCTCTGTTGGATTCTGGACTTACTTAGGACCTATTTCCCCTTTCTCTTGTTGGTTTACCCATTTAGAATGGAAAGATCTATCCTATGTTTGTCCCACCATTGTATTTTGGAAGTAAATAACTTACATGTTTAATTGTACCAACAATCAGACTAATAGCTAGAGGAGAATTTATATCAGGATGAATTGTGTGTTGAATGTTGCCCATATCTGATTTAGAAGAGACTTTGAACTTGAACTTGAGAGTTGATTATGGAACAAGTTAAAACTTTTGGAGCTATTGCAATGAAATAAATGCATTTTGTGTGTGAAAAATGCATTAGTTTTCAGAATACCGTGGATTGAATGTTTGTCCCCTTTAAAACTCATGTTCAAATTGAGTTGTAGTGATACTATGAAGGGGGACATTTAAGAGGTAATTAGGCCATGAGGACTCTGCCTTCATGGGTAAGATTAAATCCATTATAAAATAAGGCGATCATTCCCCTCCTGCTCTCTCACCCCATTGCCTTTTGCCTTGTTGGCACTGCAGGAATGTCCTTGCCAGATGCCAGAAAACTGAACTGTAAACCAGTAAATTTATGTCCATTATAAATTATTCAGTCTGTGGCATTTTGTTATAGCAGCGCAAAATGAACTAAGAAGAAAATTATTGTTTGACAAAGTATACATTTTTAACCCCTTTCTAAATTCCATACTGAGGTAACTAAATCAATATTTTAAAAAGACACTTTGTTTAAGTCCAGGAGCCTATAGTCATTTCACAAAGGTTTCCAAAATTTCAAGTTATCTTCATGATGGCACTGGGAGAACAATTTTGATGAAAGATTCAATCGTCTCAACATTCTATTGGTAGTTGTCACTCTCATTGATAGCACCTGTTGTGAATTTCTCATTTGTGATAGAACTCAGTGCCCACCAGCTCCAGGAGCACCTGTAGAAATGATCTTCAACCTAGTTACCCTTGAGGAGTAATGTGACCACAAAGGTCTTAAATTACCTGCTGCACTTAAGACAAAAATGAAAAGTTGCTCCTACTATGGCACATTCAAGCCCAGTGTATGCCTCATGAGATAGGACTGAAAGCTCACCACAATCATGCCCACACATGAGAATCCTGAACTTATCTCCTGACATACACATAGGAGAAATCACCCTGCTATTACTCTCAGGCTTCTGCCATGCTTGATGGAGGATAATGCCTGTTGGTACAGCAACTATAGAGTTGGCCTAACCACTAATATCACTCATTCCACAGTAAGTGATCTCATAATTAAAAAATTAAAAAATTAGAATGATATAATTGTTAGCATCTCACTCTCAGAAAAATGTTCCAGAATTTAGTTAGACCTTCATTTATAAATCCTGTTAGAAAATATTCAACAGTAAAAGATGCGTAATGAGAGCATATATTCCCTCAAAAGAGGTATGAACAAAAAATAAAATTTGAAGCCCCAAGAGAAACCTGAAAGACTAAACAACCGTCCATGATGGAAAAGGAGGACAGACACGCCTTGTTATATTCTCTGACTTGTGGAGTTTTAGGCACAACTGATCAGCATTAACACTGAAATAGCTATTACAAGTCTGATTAAACAGACTCCATAGCAATAAGATTCCAACTTTCAACCCGACTGTGATATTGCATCACATGACAGATAGCAGGCCCCAAGGAAACAAAAATACTTTACCCCAAAATATGTTTCTTTAACATATTTTGAATTGATCCTACAAAGCTGTGTCTTGGGGAAGTTTGTCTTTATAGGAAACACTACTGTCGAAGATATTTACCACATATTCTCTATAAAATCTACTACTTAAGAGTCTTCATCTACATAAATAGAACCTTGGCTTCTACAACTTTCCTTATAGTAACCATTTCTTTTACTAATTTCACATTCTTTTAGACAGACCTTAACTCTTTCTATCAATTGCCAATCAGAAAATATTTGAATCTGCCTATGACTTGTAATCCTGCCCCCACCCCCCCAACGCCCCACACACACCCCACTCCTTTCCAGGCCCAACCAATATGAATCTCACATTACTTATTTCTGTTTTACTTGTAAATTCTGTCTCCCCAAAAGTGCATAAAACCAAGCTATACTCTAACCATTTTGAGTACATGTTATGAGGACCTCTTGGCATTATGCCATGGGCCTAAGTCACTCACATTTGTCTCAGAATAAATCTCTTTATTTTACAGAACCTGGCATTTTGTCAACAGAGTGAAGCCAAGCTGAACACCAATACTAATAATTAATAGTAATCAAGTGCTTATAACATGCCAAGCACTCTACCAAGTGCATTTAAATATTTTACTTCATTTAACCTTTGAAAAAAGTCTAATTTACAAATTAGTGTACATATCTCACCCAGTGTCACCAAATGAGTAAGACATTTAGCTGGGATGCGAATTTGTGCAGAGTCTAAGCTCATAACCACAAAGCAGCTGGTCTCATTCCTACTACATGTTATAATTATCAGGGATGGGATTTTTTAAAAAATAATCATCGTGTAAAGAAAGAAACAACAACAACAACAAAAAATCCTAACTGCCAACATTAGACCACTCTAAATCAGAACTTTGTTTAAGCATCCAAGATGATTATGTGAAGTCAAAGTTAAGAACCACTGTTCTCGTTTATACTGTAAAGATCAAATTAATTCTTATTGAATAAGAATGATTGTGAGAAACAAATTAAAATTTATCATGTCCATATTTTCCTCGAGAGGAAGGAAGATATTGAGGAAGTACACGTTTACTGCTTTTGTCTGCCTAAAATGTGTTCTCTCCTCTCATAACCACATTATGATTATGCTTTGAAGAAACACTTCGTGTCTAATTAGGTTACGAGAGTTCCACTATAGAGAATGGCATTCCCTCCCTGACAAGTACCAAGATGATTTCATAAAGAAAGTCTAACAAATGTTATAAAGCAATTAATCCCAAAGAAATACTAAAGATAATATTTTTTTAAATTAACCATAATACTTATAAAATTGACCAAAAATGTATAAGAATTTTAAAAAGCAAAACTTAAATTTATACACTTTAGCAGATTACATAAATTATGCAAACCCTCTATGGTGAATATCTTCTGAAAATTCCTAAAGAGCATGATTAAATTTTTAGGAAAATTTAAATTACATGTTTCTGAAAAGAAAATTACAACACCATAAAAATACCATTTCTCTGCAAGCTAATTCATAAATTCATAGAAAAGTCTAAAATTAAAACACATTTTATTTTTAGCATAATTTGTTCTAAATTTCATTTGGAAAAAAACAAAAAAGAAATATTTTTAGGTTTTCCAGGCAAGATGGAGACAGAACTGTTCAGACTGTGAGAGTTTCTGCAAAAGTGAATGTTCATAAACCTCTTTGGAAGACAGTGTGGCAATCTCTGAAATAACTAGAAATTGACCTTCCATGTGAGCCAGCAATCCCTCTGTTGGGAATATATCCAGAGGAACTCAAAGCATTCTACAAAAAAAGATACCTGCACAGGTATGTTTGTTGCAGCTCTATTCACAATAGCAAAAATGTGGAACCAACCATGCTGCCCATCAAAACTGAGCTGGATTTTTAAAATGTGGTACATACACACGATGGAATATTATGCAACCACAAAGAAAGACAAACATGAACTTTTCAGCAACTTGGGTGGATTTAGAGTCGATCATACTCAGTGATCTATCACAGAAACAAAGAACATACACAGTACCATATGTTCTCACTCATAAGCGGACCTTGAAAAATTATCATAATACTATAAGTAAGGGATTGGTAATAGTGGGAAATTGCCAGGGGAGGAAGGTAGGATTAGCAACTGAGGGAAACTGCCAGAGGAGGGAGGTACACACCGCATCAACAAGGGTACCTGCATAATGAACATTTGTATACCTAACCCTGAATTGTAACCCTCATCTTTAAAATAAATTTAAAAAACAAATACTCTCTGCATGAGTGGATGTGTTTCAGTGGTTGAGTGAAAGTCCATCTGAGGGGAGACTCAAGTTCATGCACCTGCAACTCTCCTCCTGAGATGATTGCAATCCACCATTGCCCTGAGATTGGAGACCTGAGCACAAAGGAGCATCTGCTGTCCTCAGGGCTTTCTTGAGAGGAGGAAGCAGAGAACAGTCACCCCTCACCACCTAGCACTGGACCCATGGCATCAACTGCAGAAGTAGACCACGCACAAGCGGGAGGAAGTGTGGAGAAGGCAGGTCATGTAAATCTGGAATAAAACTCCAATGCTGGCAATGAGATGCTGATGGGAGCCATCTTCTCAGTCCTAGGACTGGGAAAAGACTTGTATTGCCCACCCCAGCTCTACCCAGTCTCTATACTGCAACCAAGGCTATCTTCTCATCAACTCTGAGAGACAGATGCCCCCTCCCCATGGTGGAACAGGCACAGACACATCAGGTCTGAGTGAGAGACTTGACAACAGCAGCAGTGAGTAGGGTGCATCCAAATCTGGTCCATCCTCCTCCCACAGTAGTCCATGGGGCATCTGACTCATGCTGAGAGCAACCCTATCAGCCTGCACTGAGAGTAGAGGGGAGGGCCTGGAGACCAGAGCCACTCCCTAAGGCAGAGATCTGAAAGGAACCTGGAGTACAGAAACAACCACAGAGTGAGGTTTCTTTTTTTTCTTCTTGCTTGTTTTTGTTTTAGTTTTAGCTTTTTTTCTTCTCTCTTTGTGTTTTTGTTTGCATTTTTGTACTTGCTTTGTTTCTGTTATTTTAATGTTTTCTTTTTCTAAATTTTCTGTTAGGTATGGGTATTTTGAGGGAGAGTACATCAACAGGGGGATTTTTGTTTGTTTGTTTGTTTGTTTGTATGATTGTCTGCATATTTTTGTCTTTTTTGTTTTTTCTTTGTCTCCCTGTTTATTTGTTAGTTGGTACACCTGTTTTCTCTCCTCTTCTTCTCTCTGTCCACTTCCCTTTTGCCATCCTCTTTCCTTGTTCCATTATTTTCTCTTTTCTTATCTCATTTTGCTTTCAGAAGACAAACAGACACTCCCACTGCATGGAGAGATTGTAAGGCAGTGGAAAGTGGGATCCAGGGAACACACATACCTGTCAGAGATACAGGGATGTGCAGCTACCTTCTGAATAACAGCTCACCCCTTTATTAAATCTCAAAAATGCATAAAGCACAGGTTACTACCCCCAGTCCAGCTTAGGAATTGAAGAAAACTAGAGGATCTACATAAGGAAGAATAGGTAATTGAACAAAGAGAAATAAAAGCCACCCCTGCCCATCACTGAACAACAGAATTAAAGAAGAGATTAAAAAAAGGGGGGGAGAGGAGGGAGGAAAACCTACACAAATGAAGAAAAACCAAAGGAAGAATATGAGTCTCACACAGACCCCTGGGGGGTCAACCACTGAGAATACAGACTTCGGAATGCAAACAAATAAGATCCCCCAGAATGGACTCAAACCACAAACCCAAATATCAAGATATTAATAGAAATGAATAGAGATAAGAGGAAAGAATGAAGGAGTTGATAACTGAGATAACAGCAGTAAGAATTCAGTGAATGGAATAAATGACAAACTGATAAGCATGGAAAGCATAATTAACCAAGCAGAAGAAAGCATCTCAGAGCTTGAGCATCAAAATATGGAACTAACCCAATTGTTAAAAACATAGAAAAGAAGCTTAAAAAGAGAGGACAAGCCGGGCTCGGTGGCTCAGCCTGTAATCCTGCACTTTGGGAAGATGAGGTGAGTGGATTGCCTGAGCCCACAGGTTCAAGATCCACCTGGGCAACTTGGCGAGACCTCATCTCTTCAATAAATCAAAAAATCAGCTGGGCATAGTAGCATGTGCCTGTAATTCTGGCTACTCGGAAGGCTGAGGCGGAAGGATCGTCGGAACCCAGCAGGTTGAGGTTGCAGTGGCCGGGTGCGGCCACTGCACTCCAGTCTGGGTGACAGAGTGAGACTCCAACTCAAAAAAAAAGAGAGAGAGAGAGAGAACAAAACCTTG
>CAUYQG010085857.1:0-15270 GCA_963574415.1 Tarsius wallacei
TTTCTACTACCTAGTTTCAAGATGTATTATAAAGCTACAGTAATCAAAATATTGGCAGCCGGGCTCGGTGGCTCAGCCTGTAATCCCGTGCCTTTGGGAGGCTGAGGTGAATGGATTGCCTGAGCCCGCAGGTTCGAGACCCGCCTGGGCAAGCGAGACCTCATCTCTACAAAAAATCAAAAAATCAGCCAGGCATGGTAGCGCGTGCTTGTAGTTCCAGCTACTTGGAAGGCTGAGGCGGAAGGATCGCCGGAGCCCAGCAGGTCAAGGCTGCGGTGGCCGGGAGCAGCCACTGCACTCCAGTCTGGGCGACGGAGTGAGACTCCAACTCAAAAAAAAATATATTGGCATAAATATAGACAGAGAAGCATAATAAAGAATCCAGAAAGAGACTCCCTCATTTATGTTCATTTTTTTCCCAAAAAAGTGAAAATACAATTCAGTGGAAAAAAGATAGTTATGTATTTCTAATGCTGCTGAAACAATTGGTTATCCATGAGCAAAGGAGAAAAGGACTTGAATAGACATTCCTCAAAGAACACAGACAAAAGGTCAGGTGGTATACTTTTAAATGCCCAACATTGCTAATCATCAGGGAAATGTAAACCAAAACCACAGTGAGATATCATCTCACACATCAGGATGGCTACTATCCTGTGGAGAAATTGGAATTCTTGCACATTATTAGTGGGAACACAAAATGCTAAAACCACTATGGATAACAATATGGAGGTCCTCAAACAATTGAAAATAGAACCACCAAATGATCCAGTTATCCCACTTCTGAGTATCAATCCAAAACAATTGAAATCAGGGTCTCCAAGAGATGCTAGCAAACCTATGTCCACTGCAGCACTATTCACAATATCCAAGATGTTGAAACAACCAGGGTTGAAAGGAATATTACCCAGTCTTTAAAAAGTGGGAAGTTCTGCAACATGAGACAACATAGACAAACCTTGAAAACATTTGTAAGCAAATTAAGCCATTCACAGAAAGACAAATGCTACAGGACTTCCGGGATCTAAATATTCTAATTCATAGAATAGAAGAGTGCATTGGCAGTTATTAGGGGTTGGGAGAGGGGCGAAATGGAAATATACTAGTCAACAGACATAAAGAGTCAGCCAAGCAAGAAGAATACACTTCAGAAATCGGTTGTACAACATTGTACCTGTAGTCAACAAGACTAAACATTTTAAGTGGGTAAGTATCAAGTTAAGATTTCTTACCACAATAAAATTTAAAATGTTTAAATAGATATACTGTAAAGATCTTTTTTAAAAAGTCATAGACTAAAAGAAGTCACAGTATTTATAATTCGTATATCTGATAAAGGTTTTAAATGCAGATACCTAAAGCACTCAAAACCGAATAAGAATAGAATAAACAGCCTAATTTGAAAATGGGAAAAATATTTAAGACATTTCACCAAAGAAGATGCATAGCTGGTATAAGCACAGATGCAAATCAGCATATAAAAAGGGGCCCAGCCTCATTATTGATTAGGAAAACACAAAACGAAAGCAAAAAGAAGTAGCAGCACTCACTCGTCTGAGTGTCTAACTCAGTGTCGTAAAGGTCTAACTGTATCAAGTGTTCATGAGGATGATCTGTCATGTCTGATGGGGGTGTGAAGTGGCACAATTACTTGGTAAACGAGTTTGGCAGTTTCTAGTAAAGCTAAACATATATCTGCCCCTACTCTAGAGCACAAAAATCTTACTTCCGGGTATTCACAAAAGACAAATCAACTGATATGTTCTCCACATTAATGTTTGCAAGTGAAATATTATAGTAACTTCAGTGAAAGAAAACAGACAGAAAGAGTAGAGGCTGTATTTTTTATTTCTGTCTAATTCCAGAAAAAGCAAATTAATCTGTAGGGAGCAGTTGTCACTTGGGGACAGGGGAGAGTGGGGAAGGGTAAGACAGGAAAATTGCAAAAGAAACTTTTGAGGGAATGATGCATTAATTATCTAACGGTACTGATTGTTTCACGGCAGGATATGAGGCAAAATGTATCAAATTATACAATCACATATGTGCAGTTTATGTGTGTCTATTCAAACATCAAAAAACTATTTCTAAGACATTAGGAAAACCTTAATCACACATATAATTTCCTAAGGAAATAAATATTATCTTGATTGATTCCATGAGAACTGCAAAGCTTAAAAAGATAAAATGTTATCAAATAAATAGAATTAATAGACAACTATACCACATACCATGCACCAGACCCAGAAGGATTCACAGAGAAATTCTGACAAATCTTCAAAACCTGTAAATATTCAGTATTCTGCCTATTATTCCAGAGTTTTAAAAATGAAATAATACATCCTCATTATTTTTTCAGAGCAAGTATAACAATGTTATCAAAATCTAATAAAAATAGTACAAAACAGAACACTATAAACCATATTAATCATCAATATCAATACAAAAAAACTAAATAAAATATCAGCAAATTGAATACAATACAATACAATAAGAAACAATATGCCAAGGCCACGTGGAATCTACTTCAGGATGTAAAGCTGTCCAAATTATTAGATATCAAAGTCCATATTAGTAGATTCAAGAAAGAAATCATACTATTATTTCCAAAGCTGTTGAATGCTGAAAGCAACTTAAGAAAATAGAAACAGAAGAATATTTTAAATATTTAATTATATACATACACAGATATGTACATATGTATGTGTATATATGCACAAGTCGGTGTGCACATATATCATAGTGTGTGTATGTATACATAAACACACATGCCATAGTCCTAAAGCCAACATAGACCTAAAGCCAGTGTGTAGTGGGCTGAATACTAACCCCAGAAAAGCTTTGTCTAAATTCTGATGATCGGTACCTATGAATCTAACCTTATTTGGAAATAAGGTCTTGGTAAATGTAATTAAGTTCAGAGTCTCAGGAAGATATTACCTCATACTTAGGGTAAGCCCTAAAGCCAGTGCATTATTAGGGAAAGGCAGAAGTAGAACTGAGACACACCAGGGAGGGCAATGGGAAGACACAGATGGAAGCTAGAGTGATGCAGCTAAAGCCAAAGAATGTCAAGGATTGGGGCAACCCTAGAAGCTAGAAGGAGCAAGGCAGGCTTCTCCCTCAGAGCCTCCAGCATGAGTCAACCCTGCCCACACCATGACTGAGTACTTCTGGCCTTCAGAACAGTGGTAGAGTAAATGTAAGTTGTTTTAAACCAGTGTATGGTGATTGTTAGGGTAGTCCCAAGACACTCATACACCCAATATGGGACTCAGGTGAAAAGCACGGGGGAAACCTCACTAAGACCAGGCTTGCAGCAAGGAAGCCGCGATCTCTGCTAGCATTTAACATAACCGACTCTCGCTGTTCACGGGGTCAGTATTTGCTGTCTCCCTTGCTCACTAAAGCTTATTTGCAACCTCAAATCAACACTGGCGACACTTTTGGAAGTCACTCACAGACATGCTGAGAGCAGGTAACCACTTTGAGCTATTCTGCTGAGGCTGAACAATGCTCTACCTCCTTATTTTAGCTTTGTACAGTAAAACAAGTACCGTCTCAAGTCTAGTTGGTGACATGTTTTTTGCAGATATGTGTCTTGGTGAGTTTCTCTGTTTAAAATGGCCCTTGGTGAGTACTGAAGTGCTGACTTATGTGCAAGAAGGCTGTGATGTGCTTAATGGAGAAAACATGGATATCATATGAGGCAGGAATTACGGTGCTGCTGGTCATGACTTCGATGCTAATGAACCAACAGCAAAAATGAAATAAGGTGTCTTTAAATAGAAACACATATTTAACAGCAAGTCCCCGTCCCCATCTCTCTCTCCATCCCGTGGCAACTACCATTCTATTTTCTACTTCTATGAGTCTGAGTATTTGGGATCTCAAATAAGTGAACTCACACAGTATTTTCCCTTCTATAATTGACTATTTTACTTAACACAATGTCCCCCAAGTTCTATTCAAAGCCTCAGTTACACAAGATGAAAAAGTTCTAAAGATCTCCTGTACAACATAGTACTTATGTTTAATGATACTGTATTTTACACTTAAACATTTGTTCAAAAGATAAATATCACATTATCTGTTCTTACTATAATAAAAACAATAATAAACAGAAAAAAACAGAATCACAAATTAAACAAGGTTATGTATTGATCAGTTGAAGTAAATGCTGTAACCAGAAGCTCAGAGGAATCTAACCTTTTATTCCCCCTAGGAACGATGGTTCAACATTTGCTAATTAAGTGTTTGTGATGAGTTTGCAGAATATAATTGCCATGAATAAAAGAATCAACATAAAATTAACATACAAAAGTCAACAGTCTTCACATAACAAACTGTAACATGCTAGAGAACATAATGGTAGACAAAAATTGCACAAAATTGGATCAAATACAGAGAAATAAACTTAACATGCTTTCTGTCTCTATAGATTTGTTGCTTATATGGGACAGTTCATACAAATAAAATCATACAATATGTGGCCTTTTGTGACTGATTTTTTCACCCAGCATAATGTTGTCAGCACTCATCCAAAATGCAGCATGATCAATCCTTCATTTCTTTTTATTGCCAAATATTCTGTTGTTTGGTTGCACAACATTTTGTTTATCTACTTATCATCTTTTGGGCATTTGGGTTATTTCCGCTTTGGGGCTACGATGAACGATGCTGCTTATGAACATTTACTGCATGAGTTTTTGTGTGGACACGTGTTTCATGTCTCTGAACTACATGTCTAGGCTTGGGTTACAGGGTAGCTCTTGGTTTAATTGTCTGTGGGATGGCCACAACATACCCACACATGCTGTAGGCTCTGTGTCCCGTGCATCAGTCCTTACTGCCTCAGCTCTTTCAGCTTCATAAGGAGTCTTGTAACTCTCTCTGCGGCATTCTTCCTATCAATATTATTTTGACAACTTTAGGTCTTTTACTTCTTATAAATTTTAGAATCCACTTACCAAGTATTATGAAAATCGCTGCTTGATTTCAGAGCTGCAACTAATCTATAGAGTATTAGGGGAAAAACTTGAAAGCATTGTAATATTGAGTGTTACTCATGGTTGTGGAATATTAAGGTTTATCTCCTTCTATTAAGATAAAATGTAATGCTTTTAATAAGTGTTTAGCATATTTGTATATGGTTCTGCACACATGTTGTTAGTTTTATGCCTAGGTACTTTATAATATTGCTGCTTGTATAAACAGTATCTTCAGTAATATTTTCTGATTGCTGTGGGTTTGCAGAAACACTTGCTAAGACCTCCAATACAATTTTATGTAGAGATCATGAAAACAAAAATTCTTGTTTGTCTTCTTTATTCAAACAAATGTATTTATGTTTTCTATCAAAACTGATTTTGTTGTAGGCCTTCTGTAGTTATAATTTATCAGTTAAGGAAGTCCTCTTGTACTAGGTGTTCTCTTTGATTAACTAATAAGTTTCACATTTTATGAAAGGTTTCTGAATCTACTGAGATCATCAAACTTTTCCCTTTAATCTGTTACTGAGCTGAATAACTTTTATATGTTGTCTTCTACTCATCCATCTTTGCATTAGAAAACAAAACAAACCTGGAAATTTGCATATTTTGATACAATGCTGATTTTATTTTGCTGAGGTTTTTCTTATGGCTTTTTGGAATTATATGCATCATTGAGATTGTCTTGTCAATTTTTTTTTTCCTGGTACTGCCCTGTGGTTTTGTCATCAAGATTGCACTGTTCACTAAATTAGGTGAGTGAAATGCCCCTCTTTCTGTTTTGTCTCATTTTTCTGTTTGTTTAAGTTTAGAATTGTCTTTGAAAGCTTAGTAGAACTCATCCATAAAATTATCTGAGTGTGATAGCACTCACTTGTAAAATTATCTGGGACTGGAAAATTCCTATGGGAACTTTTTTTAAACCACTAACTCAATTTCCTTAATAAGATTATTCAGACCTCTATATTCTTAAATCACTTTTAGCAAGGTAAATTATTTAATAATTTTTCCACTTTTACCTAAGATTTTCATTTTATTTGAAATTTATAAAATATTCATTTTACCTAAGACTACAACAAACTAACAAAATTATTTATATTATTTCTTAATTTTTAATATCAAATACATCTGTATAGAGGGGGGACCCAAAAAACCTGAAATATATTTATATAAAATTGTGCATTTATTCTTACATGTTTAAATTTCAATCACCTTTACTCACTGTTTGATGCAGTGCACCTATTGGGATGCTTTTTCCACTACTCAAAACAGTTTTTTAACTTTTCAGCTTTGATATTTTTTGTGCTTCTGCCATTTTTTTTTTAACCTCTTCCACATCTGCCAAGCGTTTCTCTTCGAGGATGTTTTTCATCCAGGGAAACAAAGAGAAGTTGCTTGGAGTGAGATAGGTAGAATACGGAGGGTGGGGCACAGAGGTCATGCCATTTTTGGTTAAAAACTGCTGAACAGTCAATGTTATGTGGGCACGTGTGCTTTCTTGGTGGAAGAACCAATCAACTGTTCGCAACAACAAAAAAAAAACCACTGAAGTAGAAAACAGCTTCTTACAACAATGCTAGCTGGTACACTAATGTCAGTGGGATCCTAGAACAATTACCCAATGGGGGAAGCCTGTACTACAAGGGCTCCGCCCTCCAAAAGATAATTCCAGGTTTACTGGGGCTCCCCCACATATATTAACATTGTATTTTATAATATTATTAATTTGTCTTTTGCTTTTTCCTCTTCTTTACTTTGTTGTTGGTGTAATTTTTAAGGCCTCTGTCATTACTGTTGCCTTCTTTTGACTATTATTACAATTAATCTTACTTTTTTAACATCTGCGGGTAGACACTTAGCTTATTAATTTTCAACTCTTCTAATATTTGTTTGTAACATGTAAAACTCCTACATAAATCCTGCCCTCCAGCCTGGCTCGATTGCTCAGCCTGTAATCCCAGCACTTTGAAAGACTGAGGTGAATGGATTGCCTGAGCCCACTGGTTTGAAACCAGCCCAGGCAACTTGGCGAGACCTCATCTCTACAATTAAAAAAAAAATTAGCCAGGCATGGTAGCACATGCCTGTAGTTCTGACTACTTGGAAGGCTGAGGCGGAAGGATCTCCCAACCCCGGTAGGTTGATGTTGGGGTGGCCGTGAGTGTGCCACTGCACTCCAGCCTGGACAACAGAGTGAGACTCCAACTCAAACATAATAATAATAATAATAATCTTGCCCTCTTGTGCCCCTGAGTTTCCATGCATTATGTCCACTATTGCCTGTGGAGCCAGGGGACACAGTTTATGTGACTCAGCCACTTACCATATGGTGGACTTTGTCCCATGACCTAAAACAGTGCCTGTTTTTGGAAATACCCCATAAGTACTTGAGAAGTACATATATTCCCAATGTCAGTACTATAGAATATACATTTTGGACCAAGGTCATTACAATCACTGTTCAGATTTTTCACTTATTTAGTGATGTTTTATGTCTGCTTAATCTATCCATATCAATACTCAAGAGAATTGTGCTCACCTTTCCCTCTACAATCAAGGATTTGTCACTTTCTTCCTGTACTTCTACCAATTTTTGCTTTAGATATTTTAGAGCACTTTATTAGCTACTTGGAGTTTCTGTGTCTTCCTGGCTAGAAAAATTAATTAATGGGAAATTAATTTCTACCAATTTTTTGCTTTATCAGGGTATTTTATTAACTACCTAGAATTTCCATGTTAGCCTGGTTAGGAAATTAAATAATGAGAAATTAATGTCTTACAATTTTTGCTTTACATACTAGGATATTTTATTAACTACATAGAGTTTCTATGTTATCCTGGTAAGGAAATTCAATAATTGGAAATTATTATTATTACGGCATTAGTCTATATTTGTCCCTAATAATGCTTTTGGCTTAAAGATCTATTTTGTGTAAAATTAATATAATTCACCCAACTTTCTTTTATTTATTTCCATCCCCATCCTTCCTACTGTATTTCTATTTTTAACATATGTTCTACTTCCATGACAGAATTGATACCCTAGCAATTTTTCCAAGATAAAACGTAAAGACAAAATTTAAAACATCCAATTCCTCTCTCTCTCTCTAACAACAAACAAACTGAAGAACACCTCAGTGTAGCAGATCTACCTCCATATTTACCTGCTTTGCTGTCCAGTACATTATTTCAGTCTTTTAATAAATACAGTTGACTCTTGAAAAGCACAAGTTTAGCTGGCCTCGGTGGCTCAGCCTGTAATCCCACGCTTTGGGAGGATGAGGTGAATGGATTGCCTGAGCCCACGGGTTCGAGACCCGCCTGGGCAACTTGGCGAGACCACATCTCTACAATAAATCAAAAAATCAGCTGGGCATGGTAGCGCATGCCTGTAATTCCAGCTACTTGGAAGGCTGAGGCGGAAGGATCGCCGGAGCCCAGTAGGTAGAGGCTGCAGTGACCAGGAGCGGCCGCTGCACTCCAGTCTGGGCGACAGAGTGAGACTCCGACTCAAAAAAAAAAAAGAAAAGCACAAGTTTGAACTGTGCATGTCCACTTGTAAGTGGATTTTCTTCCTCTTCTGCCACCCCTGAGACAGCAAGACCAACCCCTTCTCTTCCTTCTCCTCCTCGGCCTCTACATGAAGAAGATGAGGATGAAGGCCTTTATGATGATCCACTTCCACTTGATGAGTAGTAAATATATTTTCTCTACCTTATGATTTTCTCAATAACATTTTTCCTTTTTAGCTTAACTTTATTTAAGAATGCAGTATAACACACTAAATGTGTGTTGCTGACTATTTGTTAGCTGTAAGCCTTCTGGTCAACAGTAGGCTATTAGTTAAGTTTTGGTCAGTCGAAAATTTACACAGATTTTGGACTGGGGGATCAGCACCCCATCTCCCCACATGATCAAAGGTAAGTTGTAATCCATAAATTAGTCAATAGCATCTGTGTTACATTTTACAAAGCCTGGACTTCCATGAATCACGGCCATCCTACTTGATCAGTGTTTTTCTTAGACCTCACTCAGCACTTCTGGAATCGTTTTCCTTCTGTTTGCTTAAGCAAATCCCTTAGAAGTTTCCTTAGTGTGGGTGGTTCAAACTTCTCTTCCCCGGTTTTGTTTTCCAAAACCATGCTCAAGATCCTGATAACAACTCCTTCACTTGACACCCAGTGTCATGGACATTCCTGCTCTTGTCTGGTTACTTCTGACTCCCAACCTTTTAAGAGTTAAGGCCTTTCCCATTTATCATAATTTCTCAAAATGTTTCCTATCCAGAATTTAATTTTTCTTCCCTGGGAATGTCCCTCACAGTTAACTGACCCACGTGAGGGAAACACAAGTTGATTTTTGGCATTTAAGCATGAACTCTCTTATTGTACTTTTGCTTGGTTGTATTTTTATTTATATTTCACAAGGGATAAGCCCCTGAAGTGGGATATTTCACCCTCTACTTCTGCTGGTTCCATAATCGGATATGAGGAAAAGAGGCAAGACACTCAGGAGGCCGTCAAACATGTTTCCTATCTTGTGGATTGCTGTGTGGCAAGTCTCAGAGGGTGGTTGCCTATGTTCACTTCCTCGAATCCTCACTGGATCCTGAAAGACGAGCAAGGGAGATGGAGCGTTAACTCTCAGATAACCTGTTGAAGTCTTTCAGCCACCAGCCAGCGGGTTTGTCAGATTAGCTGAACTCGGTAGGGTAGAAACAGAAATGGCCTTGGATCCTTCTCAATACTGTCATTTTAGGTTGACTCTGTGGATCCCTTCTTCCCCCACCTTGGGATGAATCCTTGAGAAGAAACCAGCCTTTTCCGTGTCAACTCTGGATAGTAAAATGTCCATTTCAGATCAATATCAAAATTTCCATTTTTCATCCAGTTGAAAACTTCTGGCCACTCAGTCCAGCCTTGGACCTAGCCACTCGGTCCCTGCCTTCCTTGTTTAGTTGACTTGCGGAGAGGAGGCCCATCAAGGCAGATGTAAGACAGAGTTTTGTCTGTCTAACACATTTGTACTGTGGCCTTGGGGTCCTTTCATGGAGTCTTTGAGGGTCCCTAGCAGAGCCCCCAAGGTAGAGTTCTCAGGTCACATGTTGCAATTCATGTGCTGAGGTTTGCATCCTTACCTACTGTATGCAGTGATACACCCAATACCTCTTTCTGTTGATCTCACCTTGCCCTGGCAGGAATTCTTTGGGGAAGAGAATGTTCCAAGACAGTGGTCCTGACCCTTGGGGAGCTCACACATATCCTTGTCCCACTGCAGATGATGGATGGGTGCCACTCCCCCTCTAGCCATCCCCTCCTCACTCTGACCTCAGAATTCAGAGTCAACTGCATCTCCAGGTGTGTATCTGAACCAGTCCCCCAGTGTCAAACAGAATGGTCTCTGGGAGATCCTTTTGAAGCCCCTTCATCAGGTGGAGGTGACTGGCACAACTGTTCCCTTCCTTGTTGAAAGGTGGCATGGTTTCCCAAATAAATACCAGTATTAGTCTCTCCAACCCCAACTGCTCCCTTCTTCCCTAAGTTTGGTAATAGGAGTGCAGAAGTAGTTTCACAATACTTTAGCAAATGTGACTCAAGCTGTCAGGCAATTATTGCACTAAATTCAACTTTTAAAACTCAGGTAAGGCCAATTTCTCATGCCTATAATCCCAGCAGAGGTGGGAGAATCACTTGAGCCCAGGAGTTCGAGGCCAGCTTAGGCAATATAGCAAGAACTTCTTTCTACAAAAAAAAAAATCATCAGAAAAATAAGCCAGGCATGTGTGGTGGCACACACCTGTAGTCCCAGATACTTGGGAGGCTGAGGCAGAAGGATTGCCAGCACCCAGGAGGTCGAGGTTGTGGTGAGCCATTTTCATGTCACTGCACTCTAGCCTGTGCTACAGAGTGAGACCCAGACTCCAAAATATTTTGTAAAAAGTAAATAAATAAAAATCAGCTAAGATGCAATAGCTAGAACCTCTTTTAAACTTCACTTTGCAGTTGGAGAAGCCAGAGTTCAAAGTGAGGCGACCTTGCTCTGCGTTCCCTTCTTCCTCCAAGTCATGCTGTACACAGAACACAAGGTTTCAGTTCCAAGCACGAGGGGAAATATCAAAAGGCAGGACAAGGGATTTCATTCCTGTATCTGCAACTAACTCCTCCTGGGATGTTGAATGAGTCATTGATTCCTTTGCACCTGAGTCATCCCTTGCACCACACGCAAACTAGAATAGATCAACCCACGTTTCATCTTTAGGTCTATCATTCCATGTCTCTGTGAAATATCTCCCCATTTCCATCCCACAACTGTTAGCTGACTGAAAAGTTTGCTTGCCAAGATCAAAAGATCCTGGTTCCTTATGAATGCGTTTGCACTTCCCCCATTGTATGCAGTAGACACACAAAAAGAAGAATTTTTTATTGATTCCCCTGCACTCTGATATACACATACAGAGTTATTTGTAAGAGAGCAAAAACTACCTGTAGTCTAGCACAATGAGTTAATCATTGCATTATAGTCCAACAACTACTGGAGTTGGAAAGAAAACTTACAGTCATCCAGTTTAATGAAGATACCATTTTACTCCACTGTCCATCTCTGATTCACAATATGCAGCCCTTATTTCTTCTCTGTGCACAACGTCTTAGTGTTATGGGATGTTCTAGAATGCAGTACATGTTTTCAGTTCAAGGTTTTTAAAATGTACTGATGCACACTTTAATGTAATGTACTATTTACACCTCTGTGTTCCCACTGTGCTTTTGACTTAACTTTCGAAGGAAAGTTTAGGTTATATTACAACCATTTGCCCCCCTACCTGTCTCTCAAAACTGGAATGTGAATTTCTTGAAGACAGGGCAGTGTTTCTCCTAGATTTGTATGTAAGATCCTACCCAGCATTGTGCTTTGTGCAGAAGATGTTGGTGGAATACGTTTGCAATGTGAAATGTGTTTAGGCAAAACTTGTGTTGGTGCAGGAGAAATAAGAGCTGTCTGTTTGGTTATGAAGGCACGGAATTCTATGCAAATCACTTAGAAATGTGGATTTCTTCATTATATTCAATTCAGAAAGCCATGCACATTGCAGCATCTACTAGGATGAGTGAAAATTATACCAGCCTTTAAATTTGGCCACCAACCCAATCCTTCTCACAGCAGAGTCAGAGGTCAGTACATAATGGCCGAGTGCTGTAATATTATCAGGAGTGGCAGTCAGCCCTCTGTAAGGGATGCTGCTTGAATTAGCTAATTGATAACTGCGGCAGGCTTTGACAAGGCGAGGCTCTGCCTAACCAATAATTACTGTTATTATCACAGGGACTAAGATGTTCTTCATTGCTCTGTGAACAAAGGCCAGGAGACGAATTTGCTATAAGATGTAAGGTCGCTAACAAAAAAAGAAGCACAAAAATATGGAATGATACAGTGTCTACAGTAGCTGAGTTTTGTTTAGAAAGTTCCTTCTGCTTTGTGTTGCTGATAACAGCATCCAAACAGGCAAAATTATGCTCTTTTTTGATATCCATAGAGGCATCCCAAAAGATTGCTTGTTTTCTTTGTGTTAAAGATATATGATTTGCACACAGAGCAGTGTTTCCAGTATTGCTGGAGACTGAGCATAAGTCATTATAAGTTCAAGCAATAAAGGGATGTCTGAAAAGACACATGTGACTAAGTCGTGGGAAAAAAGGCACTGCTTTGAAGGTGCAGACACAATGTGTGTATCTTCCTGAGCCAAATTATTTTTTTTCCATGTGGTGATGAGTAGAATGTATATTCTGTGGTTGGGTGGAATAATCTATAGTTATCTATTAAGTCCATTTGGTGAAGAATTTTATCTCTTACATGGTACTCTTAACAAGGGAAACTTCTGCCTTTAGACTTGATTCTAGCCATAATGGAATACTGGTTTGTATCATGAAAGTAAGAAGATCCTTGATAAAAAGCTTTTGCATCATCTATGAATTTTTAATATTTGTAATATGCAAGAATATGACTGATGGGTATATTTAGACATGTACTTAAAACTTTGGGGGAATCTGGGTGTGGTGGCTCATGTCTGTAATCCCAGCACTTTTGGAGGCTGAGGTGAGAGAAATGCCTAAGGCCAGGGGTTGGAGACCAGTCAGGAGTTGGAGACCAGCCAGCGCAACTTGGCAAGACCTTGTCTCTACAATAAATCAAAACATAAGCCGGTTGTAGTGGCACACACCTCTAGTTCCAGTTACCAGAAAGGCTGAGGTAGAAGGATTGCCTGAGCCCAGCAGGTTGAGGCTGTGGTGCCTATGGGTATACCACTGCAATCCAGCCTGGGCAATAGAATGGGACCCCAACTTAAAAAAATATATATACATATTATATATGTGTATTATATGTATGTATATATATATAGAGAGAGGAAACAGAGGTTGAAAAATTAGAGAGAAAAAAATATGTGACCCATTATTTGAGTCTTCTAATGAGAAGATAACTGTAGAGTGCTAACTGCAGAGGGTTAACTGTAAAGTTAGATCTTACAATTGTATTTTATTAATTCAACAAATTTGTGTAGGCCTATATACTAGTAATAGACACTGGGTTAGATACTAAAGACACTACATTGATTTTGGACTAAATTGCAGTTTTAAAGAACTTAATGTACAAAGGGGGACAAAAACAAAACAAAACAAAAAACCCTAGAATTATCTTTTGGAGGGCAGGCCTCTTGTAATATAGGCTTCCTCCACTCAGTAAGTTTCTTAGGAAACCATTGACTTCAGTGTGCTAGCTAGCTTTCAGCTTCACTGAATTTTTTTTTTTTTAATTCTTTTAACACATTTGCTTGTTTTATGATGGGCGATTTACAAGTGCACTTGCCCACACTACCCTGAGTGTTCACCAGGGTTGACAAAAACCAGCATGATCCTGGTGCTTCACCCTCCCTATTCAACTGAGCAACTTTTTTTGTTTCTTCCAGAGGAAAACAAATCCTCAAAGAAAAATGTTTTGCCAATGTGGAAGAGGTGAAACAAAAAAATGACAGAAGCACTAAAAAGGCTCCAAAATTGACAAGTTCAAAACTGCTTTGAGTAGTGGTAAAAGCATCTCTACAGTTTTATTGCATCAAACAAAAAGTACTTTCAAAGTGATTGGGCCTGGTTCGGTGGCTCAGCCTGTAATACCAGTACTTTGGGAGGACAAGGCGAGTGGATTGCCTGAGACCATGGGTTTGAGACCAGCCCAGGCAACTTGGTGAGACCACGTGTCTACAATAAATCAAAAATTAACTGGGCATTGTAGCGCTTGCCTGGAGTTCCGGCTACTTGGAAGGCTGAGGTGGAAGGATCGTCAGAGCTCAGCAGGTTGATGCTGAGGTGGCTGTGAGTAGTGCCACTGCACTCCAGCCTGGGTGACAGAGTAAGAGTCCAACTCAAAAAAAAAAAAAGTGACGGAAGCTTAAGCATGTTAGAATAGATACACAATTTTTTGTGAATAAAGTTTGCAGTTGTTTTAAATACCAGAGTATCAAAAATAATGTTTTTTAGGAACTCAAATGAATTGAAAGGAAAAGAAATAAACAAACAAACCCATTACAAAGTGGGCAAAGGACATGAACAGACACTTCTCAATGGAAGACATACAAGCAGCCAACAAACACATGAGAAATGTTCAACCTCAGTAATCATCAGAGAAATTCAAATCAAAACTATAATGATATACTACCTGACATTGGTAAGGATGTCTATCATTAACAAGTCAAAAAACAACAGGTGCTGGCACTGTTGCTAGAAATGTAAGCTAGTTAAACCTTTATAGAAAGCATTGAGGTGGTTACTCAATGAACTAAAAATTGAGCTTCAATACGATCCAGTAATCCCGCTTTTGGTAATATACCCAGAGGAACATAAATTGATTTACAAAAAGACAAGTGAACACGTATGTTTATTGCAGCACAATTCACAATAGCAAACATGTAACCAACCCAGAGGCCCATTGAAAGTGGAGTGGATAAAGAAAATGTGGTTCATATACTTGATGAAATATAGACAGCCATAAAGAAGAACAAAATCAGCCGGGCTCGGTGGCTCAGCCTGTAATCCCGCGCCTTTGGGAGGCTGAGGTGAGTGGATTGCCTGAGCCCGTGGGTTCAAGACCCGCCTGGGCAAGCAAGACCTCATCTCTACAATAAATCAAAAAATTAGCCGGGCGTGGTAGTGCGCGCCTGTAGTTCCAGCTACTTGGAAGGCTGAGGCGGAAGGATCGCCGGAGCCCAGCAGGTCGAGGCTGCGGTGGCCGG
>CAUYQG010085859.1:0-15870 GCA_963574415.1 Tarsius wallacei
ATGGGATTAATGATACTCAATATCTGCCTGGGGACGGGGAGACACCTTTTATCACCAAGGGTGTCTGAATGAAGCATATTTGTACATCTAATCCTTAACTGTACCCCACAATATGATAATAAAAAATACTGAAAAAAAAAAGAAACACATAGTCTCCATCATTAGTCCCATTTTTCTGAAAATAAGTGAATATGATCATTTAAAGTAACTGTGATAGTTAATTTTATGACAACTTGGCTAAACTACGGTACCCAGTTGTTTGGTCAAACACTAGCCCAGATGTTGCTATGCAGGTATTTTGTAGATGTCATTAACCTCTGTAACCAGCTAACCTTAAAAGATATTACCCTCAGTAATATGACTGAATGGGCTTTATCCAATCAGTTCCAAGCCTTGAAAGCAAAAAAACGGAGGTTTCCCAGAGAAGAAGGAATTCTCCTCAAGGCTGCAGTGGAAATGCTGCCCGAATTTCCAGTTCACTGCCTGTCTTCAGACTTCAAACTCAAGACCACACATAAACTTGTGCCTGCCTTTCCAGACTTCTGGCCAGCCTCATGTGTTTCAGACTTGCCAGTCCCCTCAATCACATAAGCCAACTCCATAGTAAAAGTCTCTATCCTGTCTCTCTTTCTGTATGTCTAATAATCCTCTTGATTCTGTTTCTCTGGAGAAACTTCACTAATAGAGTTCTACCAAATGTAATATTCAGGAAACTGTCCTACTTGTGCCTAACAGCTACCTGAGACTAAACCAGGTATAGGAGACAGTGACTATTTTGTTAAATACTGTATTAATCATATTATGACTTTATGGTTTCAAAAAGCAGGAACTCTATTTTAAAATGGGCAAAGAATTTGAAGAGACATTTCTTCAAAGAAAATATACAAATGGCCAGAAAACACATAAAAAGATGTTCAATATCATTAGTTATTTGGGAAAGGCAAAATCACAATGAGATATCACTTTACACACACTAGGATGATGACTTTAAATAGGAAAATAAAAAATGTTGGTGAGAATGTAGAGAAGTTGGAACCTTTGTACACTGCTAGTGAAAATGTCAAATGTTGCAGACCTTGTAGAAAACAGTTTGGCAGTTCCTCAAAAATTTAAACAGAATTCATAGCACTCCAAACCCCCACACCTGTGCATATACCCCAGATAATTCCACTTCAGGTATATGTTCAATGTTCACACAAAAACCTGTACACAATGTTTATAGTAATCCTGGTCATGGTAGCCTGGAAGTGGACAAAACCCAAATGCCCGCCAACTAATAAAAAGATAAACAAAAGACAGTATATTTAGACAATGGAATAGTCGTCATAAAAAGGAATGGCCCATTGTGCTGGTACACACCTGTAATCTCAGCTACTAAGGAGGCTGAAGTGGGAGGCTTGCTTGAGGCCAGGAGTTTGAGGTCTGGGTAACAAAGCCTGGGCAACACAGAACACAAAACATCTACTCTCTCCTGACACTTCTCAGCAAAGCAGTCTGGTCACTCCAAGGCTAGGATTAAATCACTGAAAAGCCAGCAGTGAAGTCACCTCTGGCTATGTAGGGAAGAACAAGACCCTTCAGTGACTGTCCTTTCTCAGCAGTTCATTTGCACACATGTAAGCCTGGCAGCCCCGCATGCAGGCTCTCAGTTATCCAGACACAACAGAAAGGGGGAATTGCCTGTAAATGGCATCTTTGGCCTTGACCCCCACCTTCCTCCTGAGTGGCCTGAGGCTGGCATGCCTTAAAGTCCTTTTGGTCTCTTTAAAAAAATGTTTAAACTAGTGGGGCATGGTGCCACACACCTGTAGTCTCAGTTGCTCTGGAGATGGAATGATCACTTGAGCCCAGGTGTTCGAGGCTGCACTGAGCTACGACAGCATCACTGCACTGTAAAAAGGAACAAGTGCCAAAATACACTACAACATGGATGAACTCTGGAAACACTATGCTCAATTTAAAAACCAGACACAGAAGTCACACAGAATGGGATTCCATTTCTATGAGATATCCAAAATTGGCCAACCAGAGATACAGAAAGCAGATTAGTGACCACTAGGGGCTGTGGGGAGGGGAACAGAAGTGACTGCCGAGAAGGTATGCAGTTTCCTTTTGGAACAATGAAAATGTTCTGGAATTAGAAGGAATGAGTGAACAACCTTGTGAATATACTAACAATGAACGAACTGTACATTATAAGATAGTAACATTTATGGTAAGTGAATTGTATTTCAATAATAACAAATTAAATAGTCTAAGTTCAGGGCCAGGATACCAATTATACAAGAATAGCTGCCCTAGAAGAAAGTGGTGTTTTGGTATTTTTTAGTTGGGGCCTCACTTTGTTGTCCAAGCTGGAGCACAGTGGCACAATCATGGCTCACTGCAGCATCAACCTCGCAGGCTCAGGCAATTCTCCTGCCTCAGTCTCCCAATGAGTAGCTGTAATGACAGGTACCCATCACCTCACCTGGTTAATTTTTTAATTTTTTTGTAGAGACAAGGTCTCACTATGTTATGCAGACTGGCCTTGAATTCTTGGGTTCAAGTGATTCTTCCACCTTGGCCTACCAAAGTCCTGGGATTATAGGCATGAGCCACTGTACCCAGACTAATACAGACCTATTTTCAATTAAGGTTTCCTCAGTTGCATACTCTCTTCAAGTTAGCTTCTTATGAGCACATATAGATATGATACACTCCTACAAATTCTTTACTTGGGATGTGGCTATAACTTCTGAGAAATAGCATATGTACAAGCTCTTCTATAATAATAACATAGAAGATGTGAACATTTATTGAGTGTTTATAATATTCCTGGCAATGGCCTAAAATTTTGGCATAATTTATCTCATGAAATCCTCACAATCACATAACATAATATGGCTATAAGTCCGGAGAGGTCAATGATGTAAAAACAAACAAAAAACAAGTTATGCAATTAAAATTATTTCAGCAATACTTAAGATATTAGGAACAGGAAATACTTGGCTGATGGACTGATGCCACTGGGACCAAAACGACCTTGAAGAAGCCTTTGTACCTCTCAGTAGGAGGCTCTCCTGAAATTATTTATAGAAGGGAGTTTTAGTCACAGTTTAACAAGAAATCTGTGCTTCCTCTGGACTTGTGAGACCCTTTTAGGGAATACCTATCCGGTCCACTCCACCAGAGTGAAGCATTTAGAGTTGGTAAGACCCTATTCTTAGGATTCTTTGCATACATAATGTTTAAAAACTTGCTTACAATTTTGTTTCAACAACTTCTACATTCTGTACACCCTTGAAGGCATGGGTACAGAATTATCAGTCTGCCATAGAAGAACTGGGATGCCATGGCATCACATGATGAGGGTGAGACAGGCAGAGCCAGAAAATAGCTACACATCGAAACTTGGACACACTCATCACAGGCTCAGAGCCCACCCTTAATCTAACATTTTCTTCATGAGGTTAATTTTGTCTTTTACCAATTTCCCAACTATCCATTTTGCTGCAGTGTTTTTTTTTCCTTCTCAAAAAACACTGCCTTGTTTTTCGCATACTCTACAAGACATCTGACCTCCAGGAGATTGTGTCTTCTAGAAGAAACCCAAAGTTAAGATGGAGTTTGGCTTGGGGTGCCCCTCCCCATTGTCAGCTGAACAAAGAGGTTCTGAAAATAAAAATAAAAACTTACCCCATAGAACAGCCCAAAATTGGGATTGACCTCAGATCTGAAGACATGGATGAGGGACAAGATCTCATCTTTGTAGCCCCAGAGCAGCTCATGCACAGTGTGAGTCACAAAGATCTCTGTTAATAGGCTTTTAGCATGGCCTTGATGACCTCCCTGAGGAACTGGACCTGGGTCCACTCCATGATGGTCTGAGGAGCAGAGGGAAATTTAAGACAGCAGAGACCATGTCCCCTCTAAAGCACCCCACCCATTCTCTCCTGACACCTCGCAGCAAAGCAGTCTGGTCATTCCAAGACTGGGATTAAATCGCTGAAAAGTCAGCAATTAGGTCACCTCTGGCTATGTAGGGAAGAACAAGTCCTTCAGTGACTGTCATTTCTCAGCAGTTCATTGTATACATGTAAGCCTGGCAGCCCCGCTTGCAGGCTCTGAGTTATCCAGACACAACAGAAAGGGGAAAGTGCCTGTAAATGGCATCTTTGGCCTTGACCCCACCTTCCTCCTGAGTGGCCCGAGGCTGGGATGCCTTAAAGTCCTGTTCCACTAGGCAGCAGGCAGGGCCAGATCTGGGGTCTAATGCTCTAGGTCCTGGCCACCATCAGCGCCCAGCTCCTAAGAAGCGGTCACCTGGGATTAGGGTAGGAACCACAGAAGGGGCTGGCAGAGGTGAATGAAGCTTCCTGTGTCCCAGTCTAGCTTCGGTGTGGGAGACATGTTATCATGAGGTGGACCTGTCATTAAGCCAGAGCCCAAGGAGTCACAAGAGGCCGTGATCAAGGACCTGGTTTGTTGGTTTCTTTTTGCAAAGTAGGTGGGGGGAGTCCATTTATATATTTCGAGAATATAAAATCCAAGATGCAGGGTCCTGCCCCTGCAGGGGTTGGGGATCTCTGGCCAGTGTGACAGCATCGGTAATTCAACTGGAGGGATAGATATTAGGAAGAAAGAAAGAAACTGGACAACTGTTCAAAGAAATTGAGCAGAAGCTATTTAATGGGTGTAATCCCAGGGCTTTTATCCCCAAACTCTGCAAAGTTATCATTACAGGAACCCCTACTGCTATGGTTACACAAAAGGTAGCTTGTGCCTTTCACATGACCAGGTCCAGGTGCACATAGGACACCCCCCACTCTCAAGCAGATGTATTTTTCAAACATGAGGAAAAACATGAAGTTCTTATCCAGTTTCTATGTACTCTTAATTGTTTATAGCTACATAACATTGTTCAATACTTACACCTGAAACCAACATAATGATATATTACCTTTTACTATTCTATGCTAATTCAAACTAGTTTCTATAAAGCAGTTGCTGCTATGGTTACATTCTCCTAGCACCGCTGGCCTAATTCAAACTTCACTAGCCCCCCTGAATCAAACTGCTCTAACCACACTTCTATAATAAAATGGTTACTTAAATTTTCTTTAATCTATATAAACTATTTTCTAAAACCTATATCTATAAATTTCTAAAATCACATCAAGAGAACCTATGACCTGCACTAAGGCTCCTCAATGTGGCACAAAGTTAAACTTAAATTGTTTAAAAGCAAAAAACCATAAACCGTGGAAAATGGGAGCAGTAGACTCCCAAGTTTAGCTGTGTACGTTCCGGTCTCAGAGCTTTCTGTTAGAGCTAGCAGGAGCCTTTCCTGGTAGCAGTGCCAAGTGGAAAAGGCAGGAGGGAATGGGGTCAACAGCTCCCGAACACATCCTAGTGGTCTCAGAGTCAACTGCCCTTCCTGAGCCCTAACGCTCAGTGAGCCTCCGTGGCCGGCTCCCAACAGCTCTTGAGACTGGAGGATTTCTTGAGTCCAGAGTTCAAGACCAGTGTGGGCTACATGGTGAGACCTCATCTCTACAAAGTAAAAAAATTTTAAAAATTAGCTGGGCATGGTGGTGTGTTCCTGTAGTCCCAGCTACTCAGGAGGCTGAGATAGAAGGGTTGTCTGAGCCCAGAAGATCGAGGATGTAGTGAACTGTGATTGTGCCACTGTCTCCAGCCTGGGCGACAGAGTGAGACCCTGACTCAAAAAAAAAAAAAAGATGTATTCTCCACATCAAGTAGAACTCTCCTTGATGGCTTCTCGTACCTAAGTATAGCTCTTCTTATCAGAGTTGTAGATATGCCTCTGTGTTCTTGTGAGTGGCAGAAAATTGAACATACACCACACTCCCCAGAACAAATATTAATTCTTAAAGACAGTAATAAATGAAAGAGAAGCAACATCTTAAATTCTTCTGTTCATACAAGACCACTTCTACTTCACTGGAGTGAATGGTCTGCACCATCATCTAGACCAGTGGTTGTTCTCTTCTTAATTCCCCACCACACAAAGGAGGGGCCCTCACTGAGCCACATGCCCTCTAATAGTTGACTTCTTAGCTTCTCAAAGACCTGGCCAAAGCTGGAAAGTTACAGAGTTACTATATAGACATTTGGTTAAATTCTTAGACAAAGTACCAACTTCCTGTGCAGTTAGTGGGCAGGGTGGGTCCAGAGCTGACATTCACTTGGTATTCACCAGCTTATGTCTACTGCTTGTAATATGTATTCTTTATGTTTCTGGTGGGGAGGAAGGTGGGTTCATTCTTCTAGTTATATTTATAATCATTGTCTATTTTATTTTGTCACTGGATTTAGTATTACATTTGAGTTAACTCTGATAAATTTCTTGGCTGTTAGCCATTTAAAAAATTTGGTAGATTCTTATTGCAGGCTTTTAGGTTTTAGGCTTTTAGAGTTTGTAAAAGGGAAAATAGTGATGCCTTTCCTTTTAAATTTTACATTTTCATTTTTTTATAGGCAGAGTCTTGCTCTGTTGCCCAGTCTGGAGTACATTGGTGCAATCATAGCTCACTATAACTTTGAACTCTTGGACTCAAGCATCCTTCCACCTCAGCCTGCCATACCTGGCTAATTTTTTTATTTTTTGTAGAGGTGGGGGTCTCGATATGTTGTCCAGGCTCATCTCCAACTCCTGGCCTCAGGCAGTCCTCCTGCCTTGGCCTCTCAAAGTGCCAGGGTTACAAGAGTGATCCACTGTGCTCAGAAGCCTTTATAAGTCAGATGACGTTATGAAAAATACCAGGCAGATTTCTATATCAAAATGATTTATATTACATTTGTATTAACTTTCTGAAATATGGTCACACCTACCAGTGCCATAAAAATAAAATGAGATAAAAGAAATAGAGAAAAGTTGACTTGTATTTTGTTTTATAACTTTTTTTCCATATGTTCTCTTTTGAATAAAGTTCTTCATTGTTTTCATGGAAGCTTTTACCCTGCAGAGATGAGAACAAAGCCGTACAATATGCTCCTTTTTGTAATGAGAATCATGAAAGTGGCATCATTAAAATTTTATTTTGGGAGACGAATTGAAAGGAACACCCATTGGAAATTCAGTTAAATAAAAAAATTTAAAAATGAAAACAAAATTGATAGTAGTCTGAGTAAACAATAAAGACCAGCATTTTGAGGATTCTCTGAAATGTAGTTAGTAGATAGGGATAGATATATTGAGAGAAAGCCCTTACAGAACCGTTGTCCAAATGTGTGCAGGAGAAGACTGCTGCAAGGTGGAGGTGCACAGCTTGAAATAGCATCAAGGGCAGGAAGAATAGGGGACGCTTGGGAAACTCACCAGATTTGATGCTCAAGGTTGGTTGATCCCTCCTCCTTCTCACTGGTTTGTGCCAAGTAGAGGACAGCAGTGTTGCTTTTGTCTTTCCTAATACAGTAAATGGGGGCACTGGTGCCAGAGAGGCAGGGCTGTACTGGAGGGAGCTGCTGAGTCCCCTGACGTGGAAGAGAAGCTACCTTGCAAATATCTCAGCAGCTTGTGCCATCTCCCTGCCAGTTACTGAAGGCAGGCCACGGTAGACACTTATGGTGGGAAAATACATTCTCCAAAACAAACTTAAGTAGCCATTAAAAATCACCAAACAGTTAAGGCCAGTATCCAGAGAATTACCTAATTAAAAAACAGAAGAACGAATCCTTGAGAAAATAGAAAAACATTGGATTAATATGGTTATTTTCAGAAAGATGCAAGACAATATTGCATTAATTAAAAATACCTGATACCTTAGAAATTTAAAGTGTGGCCATTAATAGAAAAGAGAATGGCTAAATTGACAAAATTGAAGAGCAAATGAGTAATCTGGAGAAGTAAGCTAGAGAGTCACAAAAGAGCAAAGCGAGAGAAGCTAGAAGTTAGGAAACTTGGAAACCAGTTCCAAGAGGAGCATGGGGCTTTTAGTGGGGATGCGGGGGTCCTGGGAAAGGAGGAGGATGAAGATGTGCTGATGCCATTTACTAAGGAGATGCAAATACTGATGAACCCTAGGTGTTGATAAGAAAATGCAAATTTACCTTTATGTGCACATGTGTACAAATATACATGTTTGTATATAGATGCATATATTAATACGCTAATGTGCTTGTATATATATAGTTGGTTAGCTAAAGTTGGATTTGCCCTAATAAGGTGTATAACTTTCAAACTACTAATTGAGGATAAAAGTCTCAGGGGACAAAGAAAAATCTCATGACTGCAAACATTTGAAAACAAACTCAATGCCCATCAGTAGGGGAATAGTTAATAAGGTAGAAAAATAAAGAAGAAAGCACTTTTTTAAAGAACATGAAACAAGATGGCAGGAATAAATCTAGACATATCAGTAAACAATAAATTTGAACAGATTAGGTCTCTCAAAAGATACTGACTCTCAGGTTGTGTGAAAAAGAAAAACAATCTGGCTATATGCTGTTTACCAAGAATTTAAGGTACAATTTTAAAAAAAGAGGAGAGAGAGAGAGACTTGGAAAGCTTGAAAACACAAGCACGCAAAAAATAAACCAGGAAAAGCTGAATATAAAAATATAAAAAGCTGAAATTATCATCACACAAAATAGCATTTAAAGCAAAATCTTTAATTGACACAGTATTTCATATGTTAAAACATTAAATCCCTAAGAAGACATGAGCCATTAACATTAAGTCATCTAATAAAAAAAGATTTGAAACATAAAAAGCAAAAACTAATAGATATATGATGATCAATTTACAAATCCATAGTCATGGTGGGAGACTATAATTGTCCATTCTACAATATCAGCAGTTTAGCATGACAAAAACATAATGAAGGACATGGAGAAATTGAGTTATAAAATAACAGTAATAAAGTTGCCCTTATATGAAGGGACCACTCCTTGTACTCAGGCATTCTCGTGTCCTGTTGATGGCAGTGCCAGTCTGTAATGCCTTTTTGAAAGGCAATCTCTATCAACATTAAGAAAGCTCCTGCTTCTGATCCTGTATTTCTATTTCTAGAAATCTTTCCTAAATAAATATTGCATTGATACCCAAAGATATTGTCAAGGATGTTCTTCGCTTTATGGTTAGGTAGCACACATTTGAAAACAAATCAAATGTCCATCAGTAAGGGGATAGCTGAGTACAGTGTTACATCACTGTTTAGCCATTAAAAAGAATAAAATAGTTCTATATGGGTTATTAGGGGAAGAGCCTCAAGATATTAAGTATAAAAAAAAGATGCAGGAAAATATGAACAATTTGATCACCTTCCCAAAAAATTTCAAAAGGAAATAAACATATGGATAAACATGAGCATTTGTCTGGGAGGTTATACAGCACAAAGAACTATTAATAGTAGTTAATTTTGGAAACAGGAGAGAGTTTGGGATGAGGGGAAAAGGGCAGCTTTTACTTTTCATTTTTATATCTTTCCATGTTCTTCAAATATTTTAACTACATGGGTGTATTACTTTTATTCTGAACTGTAACCGTACCTAAGCTAATCTATTTATGATATGTACTGTCTTATTAATATATAAATAAAATCTATTTTGCTAATAGTTTATCCCCATGTGTCATTTTTAAGCAATTGGAAACCTATATTATCCCTTCCAGACAACATTTTAAATTTTAAAACATAGCCTGGCTCAGTGACTCACACACACCTGTAATCCTAGCGGTTGGGAGGTGGAGGAGAGGATTGCCTGAGACCAGGGGTTGGAGACCAACCTGGGAAACTTGGCGAGTCCTCATTTCTACAATAAATTCAAAAATTAGCTGGGCGTGGCACATACCTGTACTCCCAGCTACTTAGAAGGCTGAGGCAAAAGGATTGTCTGAGCCTATCAGGTCGAGGTTGTGGTAGCTATGAGCATGCTACTGCATTCCAGCCTGGGCAACAGAGTGAGACTCTGGCTCAAAAAACAAGTAAAAATTAAAAGTAAATAAATAAATATAAAAAATTAAGTAAGTTACAAAGATTGTTACATATTTGAAGGTAGACTGTATTACAAATAGGAGATATGATCATAAAAAAGGAAATGTTCATAAACCTTTATGAACTTTGTCATCTGTAAGGCACTCATTCCACCGAGCAGTTTCCTTGCAGGTACCCAGGGATCTTCTGTCTAGTTAGTTTGTTCTCAGGCTGCCATCAGTAGTGACACAAATGAGAGAACATGTGCCTGTCTTAAGTGTGTGTTTATAAGTATGAACGTGTATATCAATGTGTATTCTATAAATGGCTTAGATTCCTGTTTCTTTTCTGTATTTTCTTCGATAGTTGTGCTAAGTGATGACTATCACGTTTGAACTTGTTTCTTGCATAACAGAAGCATGCTGAACAGTATCTGTGCATGTACACAATGGCAGCTGACTTGTACTGGGTGTGCCAGGCACGGGATGAGTGCTGTATAAATAATTGCCCAGAGGGAAGCAGATGCCCTTGAAATTACCTAGGAAACTTCAATCTAGTCTTAATTGCTTCTCTGATGGTTGCAGTGTTGACACTTGATGAATCTTAATGTTGGAATATTATATTTGAACTCTGTCAGGATTTCTAAACTAACCAGCTGCTAAGAAATATTTAGAAATGGTATCTGAAAGAATGTAGCTCCGCTGTGGTTCTTGGCTTTTTAGTTGAAAAAAGGAGCTCCCTTCAAGTAAATGCTTAACTTAAACTTGAGAAGTGCCTTCACCTGTAAACTTTTCTTTTTAAGAATGTTTTCCTTTCTTGCAGGGTAACGCCATCCTCTGAAAATCCTAATGGTGCTACTTCTGGTGTCAGTCAAGGGAAACCTTCTTTAAGGCGAATTAAAGGGAGACTACACAGAAGCAAAAGCCTTGATAGCATCGATTTCTGTGAGCTCACTGTAAGTAGACTGGTCAGTGCTTTTCTCATTTTCAAAGAATATGAAAATTTTGATTTAATTTTTTTTTGTTTTCATAAAACAGCAGGCTTATTTTGTGTTAAGCATTTTTGTACTTAAAAAATGGTTTATCCAACAGGTTACCACCAACCAGGATGCTTTCTTAACTGGTATGTATGACACATCTATAATAAATGGTTTATATAATGATTCTGTTGATTCTGATGCAAAGATAAAAAAATGATTCCTGAACCCTACAAGAAAAGTTAACTTATGTTCAATAGAGTATTAAAGTAAATTTCTTAGAAAATTACAAATCCACATGTTACTGAGTAGGGACTTGGGTATCTGGTTAACTCTAAACACCCAACTTCCTGGTCATGCCATTCAATAATTACTCTAATATTATTAGGACATACCTCAATTCAATTAATGATGGTGCTTTTTTCCTATTCTAAATGATTAACATTAATGGTCATTTTTTTTTCAAGCTAATTGACAGGTTTTCATATGGGTTTGTGGTATATTCACGCATGGTTTTGGAGGAACCCTAACACTCTCTGGCCCCACCAAAATTAAAAAGATATTGTAATGTCATAAAAGAAGTACTCTCATTTTCTTTGCTGTGAAAGGTTTTATTGAAATTTATGAATCATAGGGTTAAATGGCAAATAAATGGATTATTTAGATACTTAGTAGATCAGGTGTGTTCATTTCTCCCCATTGAATTTTGCAAAAATTGGAATTATAAAGGTACCACTAACCACTGCTTTAAAAAGTAGACTATAAGTATAAAACTAAATCCTGTCTTTTTTGAGGATGTAACTTTGCATCTCTTACTTATAACTGATGAAAACAAAAGCTCAGTAAATGAATGCTATATTTTTTTAATTTTTATTTTGGTTTTAAAATTTTAATAATTATTTTTACTACAATAATTTTATTCAAACATTTTGCTTAATACTGTTCTTGAACACTTTTTTTGACACAAGACATAAGAAAGTAAAATGTCAGAAGACATTTAACCAACAACTGAGAAAAGAAATAAAAAGACAGTAAAAGAGCTAGGTGTGGTGGTGCATGCCTGTAATCCCACCTGCTTGGGAGGTTGGGGTGGGAGCATTGCTTGAGGCTGCAGTGAGCTCTGATCACACCACTATACTCCAGCCTGGGTGACAGAGCAAGACCCCATCTATGGGGGGAAAATAAAATAAAATAAGTTATTGCTTATTAGACCTAACTGTTAAAGTGGCTAAAGAAAAATGAAGGGAATTACTTTTCTTTTGTGAAACATTAAAATTTATTGAGAAACACATTTGAATTATTTGTTGAAATATTAAAAATGGAAATTGAAATTTTTATCAGATCATTTTTTCTGTCATACTAAGCATTGTCATTATTGAAGCATAATCAGATAGTGAATTAATTTGGAATGTCATAAAATACTTGCTTAAACAGAATCATTCTGGTTGGGGAGGAGATTAGAATATCTCTACAATATGACAGAAAAAAAAAGCTTTACTTCATGTTAAGTTTGACTTCAGTTTCCCACAAATAGAGATGAATTATTTTAGCTATGAAGAAAATTTGATGACTAGAGCTATCTTTTTATCTTGGCAAACATGTTTTAAAGTTATTGATAGTTTATTCCCAGTCTAATTCCGAGAGAGTTGATCTAGCTGAAGTTAGTACACAGACCAAGCAAGAAAAAAATAACATTACTCAGATACAGAATTAATTTATTTCTTTATGATGGCTTTTCCTACTTGACTTTGTCTCAAAAGTGAAGTGTCTTAGCATCCCTGAAGGGAAGGCTATTTTGGCATTGAGGTTAAGAGAGGGAAAGTTGAGGTTCACAGAAGGCTAATTCCAGGAAGGAGGAGCTATATATTCTAGTGTGCTGGATTACTCAGCTTCATGGACTGGTTTTTAATTTTGGTTTTCTACTTCTGAAGAGCACATTGAAAGGCCATAGACCCTGGTGTACTGGCCTTCCACCTCTCTTTCAGTAATGGGAATGTATTAATGAAATCTAATTTACCACAATCAAGTTGAGGTTTTTGCAGTTTGAATTCATTTTCTTTCTCAGGTTTTTGCAGTCATGAGTGGTGGGGCAGCAATTTATATTTACAGTATTTTGCTTTGAATATATTTAGATTGCTGGAGATTTTTACAATGAGCATTTTCCATTTTTAGAAAAGCAATAAACTATTTTCCAAACAATAAAAAAATGAAGAACTTAACAGCTTGGCTCCTCCCACTTTCTACCATAAGATATGGCAGTTAAAACTATAATACTCAAAATACATGGGGCAGTGTCTTTGGCATGAGGCTAAAAAAATATCTTCCTACACTTTAAAAATTCTGTCTTGCTTTTTAAAAGAAGGAAGTACTACACTTTTGAAAAAAAAATGAGGATTAGAACAGGGTTTCATAAAGGTAAAAGGTGTTTGGAATTGCTTCTCTAAGAAAGTTGACTCTGCAGTATAATCATGGAGAACCAAATTTGTCTAAGAAAAAATAAAACTTTTATTGCTTTGGGAAAACATAGCAAGTGGAGCAAGAGATCCACTTGCTGTAGTTTCAAGGTCCCAGTTTCTGGCTGAGAAGCCTTAGGTTCCAGCTGAGCCTGTTGGCTTCAGTCCCAGACATCATCAGAATGATGCCATTTCACTCCTGGGGAGGAGTGATTGTTTCAGCTTTCTCTGTGGGGATTAAATGGGATGGGTATTCTGGTTCATTTTGTAAACCCTACAGGATAATTGATTGGCATACTAGTTTACTGAAGGCTACTGGAATCCATCCAGTCTCTCTGGTTCCTTGAAGCAGTGCCCCAGAGATACTTGGTAAAGTTTTCTTAAGCAAGCCCTGGGCTAGGCTGAGCCTTCTTCAGTGTTGTCATGGGTAAAATGCTATACAAACTAGGTACATGTTCTTTTTTTCCCTTGGGGAGATGGAGTGATGCATTGACAACTAATATGAACAAGAAAAGTGACCATGTCTTTAGATTTAGTGAATGATGTTTATGTTCAGCTCTTCTGTTTTTTCTGGTGTCATGGTCTGTTTAGAGCAGTCAGAGTGCATTTTCACTTTTGCCTCGTCATCTCTCTTGGATTCTAAGTGTGTAGTCAAGGAAGTTTAAGTGATCATTTAAAAATTGAACAGATTGCTGGAAACTTTGCACTTTCTCATATCAAACCTCCTCCCTAAAAAAGGACAGTGGAGCCAGTTGGGTAAAGTTCATTCAGTTTGGGGGTAAGCTGTTCTAGAATATGAACTTAAGCAATTTATTTCCTGCTTTGTGAGTGTAAACCTAGATACTACTTATCTCTCTGCCAACAGAAAAATACTACAAGAAAAGTTTTATGCACAGGGACTAGATACAATGATACAATTAATGGTTTATGGTGCTGTTCCCTTAACCTTGGGTGAAAGGAATCGGTCATCACTGAGAATCATTAGACTAAAATGGTATGTGTTTCAAACCTTTAGAAGAGTTTTTGTCACCAGAAGGGAAAATATGTGATAAGATATTATTTGGATTGTTACATTTGAATATATTTTTAGCCTAATAAATCACATTTTGAGTTTTTCACATTTGAAAAGATACTTTTTTCTCCTGATAAAGAATCATCTCTGTGCAGACTAATAGGAAATATTTGTAACCCTGTGAAGTTATCAGTGATGAAAAACTTCTCCCTCTACCCCTCAAGACTTCCTCCTACAAGACCACTGGGACCCTGAGAGCCCTCAGAGACCTATTTTGAAATTAAATTCCCCTTTGACTTTGAACACATATTAAGTTTGTTTTCTACTTAGCATGACCGGGGTACTGACTGGTGAATGGAACTGGGCATGGAATGGTGAGAACACACTGGAAGGAGAGCCTGTGGAGGGACATGGACACCACTTGTCAGCTTCCCAGTTCTGTGGAAGGAACTGGCCTGTCTACCTTTCTCACTTCCCTTCTGATTACCACCTCTCACATCACCGATGCTAGAGCCTGAAAGAAACAGCAGCAGTGAACATCCTAGGCCCCTGTGCTCTGGGCACATGGCTCCTTCTGTCACCCTCAGCTCCAGTGGCATGGACATCTTTCTGTACATACTTACATCCTTCTGTGTCAGGGTAGGTGCTGACCTCAGGGCTGCTGGCAGATCTGTTCACTGTGCCCTCAACTTTCAGTGCATGCATTTTTCCTATGTCATGTACTTCAGCTCCTCAGGGGCAAGAAGCCTTTTATATTTCCCCAAATCCCGAACATGACAGAGTTATACTCATCAAATCTGTTGGTTGATTTTTGTTTGGCTGATTGTTTCATGAATGGGGGCAGCTGAATACAGAAAAGCTTAGAGAAAATTAAATATTAAAATAATGGGGATTGAGAAGTAAGAGGACATGTAAGAATATCACTCGTTTGACATATAGCCAATGAAGTAGCCAACTGACTTTATCTATTGACTTTTCTTGTTAGGAACATGCCTAAGCATGAAGAAACAAGGGGGAACTTTTGAACAGCCAAAGTACGTGTGGTGGTGGTAGCCAAGGTGATGGAAGTAGAGATGTTGGTGAGAGAGGTGATGGTGGTAGTACTGGGGGTGTGCTGGTAGTAGAGGCGGTGGTGGCAGTTAAGTAGGGGTGTTGGTGGCTGTGGAAATAGAGGAGGTAAGCAGTGGCGGTCGAGGTAGTGGAGGTGATGTGGTGGTGGGGGTGCTGGTGGTGCCAGGGCTTTCAGTGGAGGTGGTGGTAGTGGAAGTTGTGGTAGTGATGGTGAAGAAGGAAGTGTTGATGATTGTAGAGGTGGAGTTGGTGGAGAAAGTGATGGTGGTGAAGGGAGTGGGGGTGGTGACGGTGAAGGTGGAGGTATTAGTTCTTACTGCGGTGGAAGAAGTATGAGAGGCAGTGGCAGTTGTGTGGAGATGTTGGGGGAGAGGGGGGGGTGGAAATGATGGTAGGAGGTGGCCAAGCTGCCAGATTCACGAGCTGAATCTAGTACTGAGG